>JAVQJF010013875.1:0-10318 GCA_036023855.1 Gadopsis marmoratus | reverse complement strand
ATTTTCACACATGGATCGGCCTCCACAGAGTCCAGACCTGAAGCCCATTGAGAATCTTTGGGATGTGCTGGAGGAGACTTTGCACAGTGGTCCGACTCTCCCATCATCAATACCAGATTAAAAAAAATGTATGTAACTCTGGACAGAAATAAATGTTGTGACATTGCAGAAGCTTATCGAAACAATGTCACAGTCAATGCGTAATGCAAAGCTAAGGGCGGTCCAACCAAATATTAGTGTGTGACTTGTTTTTTGGCCAGGCAGCGTATCTACAGTCAGCCGGAAAGTGTTGGCGTGCAGATCAGTCACCTGACCGTCTGTGAATGATCTGATCATGTTGGCAGTTGGAAGCTTGGAAGCTAAAATCATATTAACGGTAGTTATAAAAACTGGACTTTTAATTTGGAAGGAAACATGTGTTCATGTCGTCCTGTTTCCTGCACAACCAAACACACGAAACGTCCAAAGATTTAAAAGAACAACATACAGGAAAGTTCTCCGAGACAAATGAGCGAACAATCTAAAAAATGTATTTCTTTATTTTTTTGTGATTGAAATCATCCGTCTGTTCAGCTGAAATGGAAAACTATAAAACTTGATTTGGTCCCTTCGGTGGAGTGTGGCGAAGATGTGCCTCGACCTTTGGCCTTAAAACACTGAGTATGAAACAAACAGAAAGTAATACCACAAGACTACCAACTACCCTGATGTTGCTTTGAATCACTAAAACAGCTGTCGAGAAAATGTACAACTATTTTTCTTCTTTTGTATTTACGTGATTTTAATCTTTTGAATAAAAAAAACAAAGCTGTGAGATTTGTAATTTTGCTCCCTCGGACCTGCTGCATGTTTCACACGTAGCACCTTTGTAGCGTGTATTGATCCTTTGATCCGACTGAAACGTTAATTAAAGGGATGTTTCGTCTTCACGCGATCGGCAGCAGGTTATAAAACCCAAGCTAACTGGTTGATGACACACAGCTGGTACACATCATGTTCTGTGATCAGTACACCTGTCAGGAGTATCTGACCCCTCTACAATAAAAGCATTGATCTTTGTTATCTTGACAACACAAATGATTTATGTAATTTTGCACGTTTAAGTTGTTATCTCGATGACAAAACATGTTTTCTACAGAAGCTGAGAACGGCCGTGATTGATCACAAGTTAATTATTTTGTTATTGTGAGAAAACAAGATAATCAATAGATGGCGTCTTGCAATGATTTAAGATGAAAATGTCAGATCAAGGAGTATCCATTACTGATCATGGCATCAGACTGTACTCACAGAAACTGCACTGCGTGTTTCTGGTGGAGATAAAGTTCAGGCCGGTCTTCGTCATTTAAGGAGAACGCTACGAGATAAATGAACCCGTCATCACGAGAAAACGAGCTTTTTCCAGATTTATAAATAAATAACACCTCAAGCAACATGGCCGTTCTTGGCTTCCGTAGGTCTTCCACACAAAATATACTCTCGTTATCACCCTGTTCACACGAGATGTGGAGCAAGATAATCATTTGTGAACACAAAATGAGAACAGATTAAATTTGACTTTAACGCAGGCAATTGAAATATTAATTTGTGATTGGCTGGCAGGTGTCTAATAAAATCCATCATGTGAGCACTCAAGATGCATTAAACTGCAGGTAAATAAAAACGAAATGTCACATTGAGCAGACCTGCTGTACACAGAGTTAAACTAATAATCACACCGTGGAGTTTTGGGATTCAGGTTGTTCAGGCTGCAACAAAATCAGGGCGTGCAGCCTTAAAACGTGTTTTCAACTCTGCTGATGACTGAAGTTGAACAGGAGATCAATCGCAGGCCGTGCACGCCCACGCGGCCCTGAGAGGAGGCCTGGACTGAAAACACCTGTGTGGGCGGACGCGGAGGCTTTTTCAGGTCATTGCAGGAGGAGATTCACACATCGACTCTGATGACTTTCAGCTCCAAAACTCCAAGTTTCAAGTGTGAAACCGTCCGATGAGTCTGCAGGCTTCTCATCCAAAACCAAATCCCACAGCAGCTGATTTAACTCATGAGTTGTTGTTCTGGTGTTTGGTTGGAATAAAAAGACCTGCAGACTCTTATTGCACCAACTCAACTGGCTGGTTGGCTGTTTAGTTTTCTGACCCGGGAACTAAAACACAGAAAACACTGTCAGACATCCGAGCCTGTGATCGAGCACAACACTCGGCAGGACAAAGTTACGATGTTAACAAACTAAATAACAACAATATTTGGGGATATTTCTTAACCACAGTTGGGCTGAAACCACTAAGTAACTTAACGTGGCAGCGTGAGGGAACTCTGTGAATCTTAAGTGTTGAAATATTTTCTGTTTTCTGTGGATTTGGTGACACCTGCGATGTGGCCGTCACATCAGCCAGAATTTGAACACAACTTTTGAATCTTTTGGTCCACCTAAGTGTCAGTGGTGCATTCAGTGACCTTCACAAAGTCCAGGATTTTCGTGTGGCCAGGTGCTATTTTCCCAGGTATCAGTGTTGAGGTGGTGTGACTAGTAAATCACTGTTAGTGTCATATTCTGTGTGAAATTTAAGCATTGAAGCTTTCATGTCTGTACTGACACCAGAGTATTTTATCAGCTCTAGTTAACACGATATATTTTCTTGTATAATAATAATCTGTGGCATTAACAATTTAATGAAATTCCACAGAACAGTGTACAAGCAGGAGACCTGGACACGTGATGGTGCTCTAAAACGTCTTTGAGTCACCATTTATCAGCAAAACCAGACTTTTTTTTTAATTCAGTGACCTGGACAAGCAAAGGTTGTTGTCTTAAATTTCACTCTGTATTCAAAATTCTGCGTCTCTGGTCCGATTCATTAATCAGTCCTCGTGTTGTCGTTGTCCTCACACGGCCACGTGCTCGCTCTTCAAAACAACACGGCAGCAGCAGCGGCGCCATTTTGCTGGCCTGCAGAGTGACTAATGCCTGTGGAAATATTCACATGAATGCTGAGCTGCTGCTCTGCAGAGGTAACGCTGACTGCCTCCACGACTGAGCTCTCTGAGGATCACAAAACTGCTACTTCCCGCCTAATTTCTCTCGTGTCAACCAAGCATCCAAACACTGAGCACATGTTGGACAATGTAAGCCTCGATCAAGCGAAGACAACATTCGTACTGTTGCTGAGGAGCAGCCTGAACACACAGCAGGTCGGACGCTCATGGACATTTAAGGCTCATTGATTTCGGTTTTTCCAGATTTTCAAAAAAAAGAAAAAAACAGATTGTCTTCACGTTTCTTTTAAGAGGAGCAGATCTAATTTTCAGCAGCATTTTATTTTTTTTCTTCTTGGTCCCAGGAGTCGGAGAGCGGCAGTGTTTTGTGCAGCCAGAGGGCGCTGATCAGCCGAGTTAACAGTGAACAGGCTCCTCTGACGGAGGCAGTCGGTAAGAAGAGAAGAAGAGCTGCTGATTGTGCTGAGGTCGTGTTTGAAATGCAGTCAGAGCCGTAGCTACCGACGAAGACGCAAAGGTTGTGTCCTCAGAGGTTTTCACTTGTGTAACTTTAAATGTTTTATTTTGAAATTCAGGCCTTGTGGTGAATACGACCGGACTCTTTTTGTAATATTTACATTCAACAATAAGTCTGGCGATATTCTATATTTTTATTATTGTCATTAAATCCCCTGTGCAGACCCAAACCAACAATAAATGCATCTGTTGACCTTCAAAGCCTGATATATCTCTAAAAATACACCGTACTGTGGCCCAAAATTCTCAATAGGGCACCAAATGTGGATTAATCCGCCACTGAAAATAGTCCCCAACAAATGCACTGTTTCCGTCTGTCAGTGAGCAGCTGTTTTAAGAAATTACTGAGCCCTTTTAAACATTAAACTATATATTTTTGAGATGTTTTTTAAAGATTTACTGAGAGCCACAGACAGAAAGTGAGACAGGAAGTGAGACAGGACTGAGAGACCGACTGACTTGTTGGTTTGACTCTGAACATGGAATTTGTTGACAATAAGAAAAATAAAGACTTATATTCTTCCAAACAATGAGACCTTTCTTCACCTTTTTAAAGAATGCGTCTTCATCATGGCTGTAACCCTGTCTGCAAATGTATTTTCACAACAATTTTCATCAGAATTTTTGTAGAAAATTCAAAATAATGAGCCTTATGATGCCCAATAGACACTTGTGACCAGACACTATACTATAGATATTTCTTATTGGTATCTATATGATTCGGGTATGTTTCAGCCTCAGTCTTGTTCTCATAATTGTGGCCATTCTGACTGTTGTGGTCACGCTAACTTTGTAGTCGCCACCTCAGTTGTAGACATCTGGGAAACACGACTTTGCCAAAACAGCGTATACCTCGACAAGCAGTGTCAGGTTTCCAAATAAACTTCATGCAAAGTCCAAACGAAAGTAAAATTAGCCCCCCTGAAATAGCTACTGTTGCTAGCTAGCTAGCGTATCCACCTATGTTTATACAAATCAGAGAACAAAGACTAGGAGCTAACAGCCAGCTTGTTCCATAAGTTGCAAAATAAGTACAACTCTGTGCAGTTAGCAACTATAGCTAATGTGTGGTGCCGTTTAAATATTAAATATTTGCTCACTGGCTGAACAGACAACATGCTTTGTTAGCCGCCTGGTTGCCCTGCGAGAATATCCCTGTAGAGTTCGCTTCAATAACTAATCAAGCAGGCTAATTTCCATGTTTACTTCATTTGGATTCAAAGACAAGCATTTCAATAGGTAGTTTGCTAGTTAGCTAAACGAATAGCTTCGTTAGCCGACAAATTGACCTATGAGTACATCCTTAGTTAGCTGTTTTTTTGGGGGGAGTTTTTCCTCATCCGAATCGAGGGTCTGAGGACAGAGGGTGTCGTACGCTGTACAGATTGTAAAGCTAATTCCTTCCAAAGACCAGCATTTGAACAGGAAGGTTGCGTCTTAGCTAACCACAGAGCTAGCTTGGTATCTTTTCTAGTTGCCCCATAATGCAGTATGACCCACAGTCAGAATAGCCACTGGTTTTGAGAATAACCCCTATTAAATAAAAATCCTGGAATCTTGCAGATGTGTGACAGAAAACACCAGTTTCTCTGAATTTCCACTCAAACAATCCACATTTTAACCTCTCGATCCTGCTTATTGTGCACTGCAGCCATGTGTCATGACCCAGTACAACTGTGAGTTCATGTAGGCCCAAAACTCTGGCCGCAGAATAAGGAATATATTCATACTTTATCGAAAACGCTCTTCTTTTCCAGATGTGCAGGGAGTAGTGCATCTTTACGGCAGGAGAAGATAAGCTGCACATAGTAAGCTCTTTGCTGTCTATTGTAACGGGAGGCACTTTAGTCAATTCTATAATGAGACGGGGTTCAAGGCACTAGAAAATAATTTTAAAGAATTTGTTAAATACTACTGCTTTCCTTCTTGAAACGGTTTAAAAGTCAAATGCAAGAGAGAGAAAAATGGCGTCACAGATCACATAAAAACGATCCCATGCACTCCATCATCAAAGATCAAAGCTTCAAATAAATGAAAAAGGAGGATGTAATTTTTGAAATGTCATTTTTTTAAAGAGATCGTTGGATGTGTCTCTTCTGTTTTTTGTTTCTTTTTTCAGCAGATTTGTCCCCTCTGGCAGATATCTCGGTCATGCACCGTATCCTGTCGTTAGCTTGACAATAATGAGGAGAATCATCATCATCATCATGGTCATCATCATCCCCCAAGTCCCGAGGTCCCTCCACAACTGCAAGCAATTTAATACTGTAGTCATGCATTGAGTATACATAGCTATACCATAGCTAATTAGGCCATAATGCTTTAGTATTTTGACATGCCATGATCTTCAAGAAAGAAGTGTTCCTGTTCCCGTAATGCTTTAACATTCAACACTTAAATGTTTTAAAGTAACTAAACAATAATAAATAGCCAGTGCACTTTTGGTGAAATCAAATGAGAGAAAAAAACCTGCGATTCCAGGAGGAGAAGATGGAGGTTGAAAAAGAATGTAAAAAATAAAAATGAGGTAACGTCTTGTGCATGCCAATATAAGAGAGAAGAGAGTCTCCACATGCTTTTTATATAAAGGAGTGTTGCATGGCGTCATACAGGGAACCTCCAGCCGACCTGCAGCAGTGCAGATAATCCTCCACAAGGCTCGGCACACTTCCTGCTTGCCTCTGATAAGGTGCCTGAAAAACATCAATCAACATCTGAAAGTGTGTTTTCCAAAATGTCCCTGGATGTGCCGCAGAAAAACACGCCTGAAATTCCACTGTAATCCACTCGAAATGTGCTTCTTCATTCTCTGACATGTTCCTCGAATCTCAGCTGGGCTCTTGTTGTTCTTATCTTTTATCCTGAATATTGAGTCTATTGCACGAAGCCTGGTGCTGATTTTTTTAGATAAATTCTTGCATCATATTAATTTATATATTGAACACTCAAACTTATCTACTTGTAAATGCCTTAAATTAAATTTGGGAGTATTCATTCATATTTTGCACTGTACTGCATTTATTTCTCAGTTTTAACATATTTTTTTTTACCTCCTGTTATTTTTTGTTACTCCTGTTTTTTTACGTGTCTTATTTTTTTGTCTCGTCATGTCTTGCATACAGCACTTTGAATTGCCTTGTTGTTTAAAGGTGCAAACTTGCCTTGTAGGAAATTCAATCCCTCAAGTTCACAAAATCTTGCCCTCAAATGACTTAATTTGTCTCTTGCGCATCCATCGATATCCATGAAAAGCCCCAAGACAAGATTTTCTATACGAATTGGATCATCTAAGTTCATCTAAAACAAACTGTAATTCTATAAAGCACACTGAAGAGACATCAAATATAACACAAAGTTGTGTTTCAACAGCCTAAACCTGACGTATATACCTGTGAAGATGGCAACACTATCAAAGGGGAACTCCAACAATTTAGTATTTTGCTTATTTTAGTAAGTTTGAGAACTTGCAAGAGACATATTTTAAAAAGAATGGTAGTGCAGCAGAGACCAAAATATCTCGGCCATTGTCTCTAATTTGGGACAAACTTCAAAAACACCAGCTCCTACATTTCCCATAATGCAGCCAGATAATAACATCCATACTCAGACTCATTAGACTCTCTTCCTGCCAGTCAATTTGGATTGGTCAACATCAAAGCAGCAGAGGTCGAGGTACCCTGACCTGCTCCCAAAACTAAAATGTCCCGTAATGCAAAAGTCTTTTATTAGACTCTCCCTGCTTGTAAACACCCACATCTTTAAAATTTGACACCTCCAGTTTCTAAAATAGTAAAATAGCCTCAAAACCAACAAAGACGTTATATATCAACAAACTAATCTCCATGTGAAAATTGGTGGAGTTCCCCTTTAATTTGAGGAAATAAAGTAATTCAATGGTATACATCTCTAATTAATTAGTAATTTATCAAATGTTCCCCTGACACCTGCTGATCTGTGAACTATTGCCAAACAGCCCTATCGTCGTGTTTTCGTGAAATAACCGAGCCTCTACCTTTTTTTTTTATAAATGTACCATGTGTGCCTTAAACTCTGTAAGTATTCACATGTTTGAATGAATCATTGCAAAAGAAGATTAAAATGCACCAATGGAGATAAAGCAACCAGATATTTCTACAATATGTACACTGGTGAGCTGAGTGCCGCCTCACACGTCGGTGAGCAGCTTCCCCTTGTTCACGCAGTTCTGGCTGGGAGCCGTGCAGTTGCCAGTCCTAAGGTTTGCTTCCCTAAAGTTATCGATGCTGTTGTTCATGTCCTCGTCTATCTCCATGTACTCCGACTTGCTAACGGCGGAGGAGCTGCGGCGGCTCGAGTTGGTGTCCGACGCCAATATCTGATTGCTGACGTTGAGCAGCTGGGCCTGCTCCTCGCCCTCCGTCTCCCGGTGGTAGAAGTAGTTGAAATTGGACACGATGACGGGCACCGGAAGCGCGATGGTTAACACTCCAGCGATGGCGCACAGCGAGCCCACGATCTTCCCTCCGATGGTCACGGGGTACATGTCCCCATAGCCGACAGTCGTCATGGACACCACTGCCCACCAGAAAGCATCTGGGATACTGGTGAAGAACGACTCCTTCTCCTCGGCTTCGGCAAAGTAGACGGCGCTGGAGAACAAAATCACACCGATGAAGAGGAAGAAAATGAGCAAGCCCAGCTCGCGCATGCTTGCCTTTAGAGTTTGCCCCAAAATCTGGAGCCCCTTTGAATGCCGGGACAGTTTAAAGATCCTGAACACCCTCACCAGGCGGATTACCCTGAGAATAGCCAGAGATGTGGCCTGTTCCCCTCCTCCCTTCCCCTCCTTGTTGTCTTGGTCGTCAGCCAGCTCTGTTCCAAGTGTGATGAAGTACGGGATTATAGCCACAATGTCAATAGAGTTCATCATGTTTTTAAAGAATGCTGCCTTGCTGGGACAAGCGAAAAAACGCACTATCAACTCAAAGGAAAACCAGATGATGCAGAGTGTCTCCACCACAAAGAAAGGGTCTGTGAGGACATTGGGTTTGTAATACACGGTGATATTCCCCACTATCTGCATCCTCTGACTGGGATCCTCCTTCAGCTCTGGTAATGTCTCCAAACAAAATATGACTATTGAAATAAGAATAACCATCACTGAGACGATGGCGATCCCCCGGGCGGGCCCCGAGCTCTCCGGATGCTCGAAGAGGAGCCAGATCTGCCGCTGGAACTCCTTCTCCGGCAGGGGCCGCTCCTCTTCCCGGATAAATCCCTCGTCCTCTCGAAACTTCTCCATGGCCTCCACGCCAAGTTCATAAAACTTTATCTCCTCTGAGAACATATCCAGCGGCACATTGACCGGTCTTCTCAGCCTTCCCCCGGACTGGTAATAATACAAGATGGCGTCAAAACTCGGGCGATTCCGGTCAAAGAAATACTCATTTCGTAAGGGGTCAAAGTAGCGCATCCTCTTCTTGGGGTTCCCAAGTAGAGTTTCCGGGAACTGGGCGAGAGTCTTCAGCTGGGTCTCAAAGCGCAGCCCCGAGATGTTGATGACCACGCGCTCACAGCAGTCATGGTCGTCGTGGTCGTCGTCGGGCGGGTAGGGGTCCTGCGGGTGTCCAGGTAGGGTGGAGGTCTCGTCCATGTTCTCTGTGGACACCACAGTCATCCTTCCTGGCGGACGGAGGACGGGGAAAGGAAGCGGCGTGAAGGTGAGGAGGAGCAGGTCGGAGCGAAGAAGCCTCTACTGAGGCCGTGAGTTGTGCAGAGCCTCCATCTCCATCATCATCACCATCATCATCGTCGTCTCCGAGCTGAACATCTTCTTTCTCTCAGCAATGCTTCATCCGTCACCTGCAAGAGGGTGAAACTAACTACATTCAGTCTCACAGAGCACATAGATCTCTGTTCACACCCTGTTTATATCTCCACAGCTCCACAGCAGGAGGACAACACCATGCAGTACTGTACAGGAGCCTGTGCTGCATTTGCTGTATTTTTACCGCATACATCAGTATTCAAGTTTGCAGTCCTGCAGCACTTCCTCCCTGCGCACACATCAGGACTCATCGCCATACATCAACTGTGAACTACTGTCCAGTCAGATAAAGATTATAGACCTTCAAATGAGCAAATAGACACCCCCTAAACCCAAAATCACCTTTTTAAAAGGTGAAAGTGATCAATAAAAATGTACCTGTGCTGAGCTGGAGAGCGGCAGAAGGGACGTCCTCAGCCTGCGCACCTTTCTGAACTTGGGTTTAATACTGATATCGTTTTACAGTATCTCTGAAAGATTAATAGACTATGTTGTCTTGGTTAACATCCGTATCCTCTTGGTGTAGGTTTTCAGCGTTGATAGGAGCAGCCCGCAATAGGAGGAGGAGGTGGAGGAGGAGGTGGAGGAGGCTTCAGACGGCTTTGAACCGCGGCTCAGCAGCAGAAATCCAGACTGACAATTTATTAAAATCATGCTGGAAATAAAGAAGGGCGGCGGAATAAAGATACGAGAAACAAAGCTGGACGTATCTCCCGGTGTGACGGGAGGACCGGACACTGCAGCATCAGCACAGAGCTGCTCTCCTGGGGGGGGTTTTCCCTCTGCGGTAAAAAAAAAAAAAAAATTATGAATTAATGAATAAAAAGGAAAATAAAACAACGCGGAGGCTCTAAAGGAGACCCGGGGCAGGATCCCGCGCTACGGGCGCACGAGACCGAAGATGTGTCGCCGGTCATTTGGAAGCAGATTGCAGGATTTCATGTGGAGGAGAAAAAGGAGAAGTGAGTGAAGGAGGGAGGGAGGGAGGGAGGGAGGGG
>JAVQJF010013871.1:0-13225 GCA_036023855.1 Gadopsis marmoratus | reverse complement strand
CATGCCTTGCAGACCTGGTGTTTGTTGGAAACCCTCTGGAGGAGAAGCATTCAGCTGAGGCAATCTGGATGGATGAAGCCTCTAAAAGACTACCTAATCTGAAGAAACTAGATGGTAAGTGTGTTTCAGCAGCAGTGTGTGTAAGAATGACTACTGTTATTCTATATTTGTAGAGCTATTGTTACCCCTTGACAATATAGACATTTCTAAATAAATAATTAATCCAATAACTAAATATTCATGTATGATTACAGGGTATATTGAAAAATATTGCGGTAACATTTTACCGGTCTCTAACTTCTGAATAATTTCCAGTAATTTCTAATGAATTCAAATTAATTGCCACCATAACCTACAGACTCTTTTAGTACATCAGGTCACCTGAATATGGAAAAATGTAAAGTCTTGTCTACAGGCAAACATACAGTTCAGCAAATATACAGTACATATATGAAATGTTTCCAATAAGTGACTGCAGCTGGAAATGAGTGGCTGAATCTGGTACAATGCATCTCTTCTCGTTTTATGAGATTCATGTTTTTTGTACATTTTCCCTGATGAATAAAATAACTAAAGTAAATTAAATGAATAATGAATATTTTCTTTTTTCTTGGGTTCTTTTTTGTTTTGGGTTCTTGGGTTTTTTCAAGTCAATACCCCCATTTCCCCCATTATAAGTAGCAAATGACATATTTCATTCTAGGACACTTCCTAGAAAATTATGGACCTTAAATGTTACCAAAATGACTCGAAGGTCAGTGAAATGAAAAGGAGAAGCCTTAAAAAAAAAAAACTAACTTATACATTATCAGTTACAAGGCACATAATAGCAATAGGAAATTAAAGCTGCAAGCAGAGATGTGCAGCATTACGAGAGGCAGACACCCTCCTCACATGTAAGATAAGCCTTAAGACTTTCATCTTTGATAAAGCTTACAGCATATCCGCTTCCTGTTTATGGCAAACAATGCATTGTCAATGCACTGCCGTTTGATGAAATCTCACAATCATCACAGTGAGCCATCATCACCGTCTTAAAGCTTTACTGGCCAACTTTGAGGGTATTCTGTTCAACCCAGTAGGAGCAGCATGTCGGACTATATTGCCTGTCATTTCCTGCTGTCAGTAGGTGACGCTATGACTGTGGATGAAAATTAGCATGTAGATGGCTTCAGGCCGGGGGGTTTATGAAATATGTTAAGTTTGGTTCCTCTTGGACAATGTACAGCGGAGTTATAAACCACTTCCTGTTCTACTTCGAAATGCAGAAATTACAGGCCATGTCACAGGTATGCTGTTCAACTCAGCCTAATAGCTCGAATAACTTTTCATGGCGAAGGTCTTTAGATGGCACAGCCCAAGTTTGAAGTCGGTCTGATAAATTCTGTAGGAATTCGACAAAATACGACTCCCTGAAATGGCATGTACATGTACAAAAAATTCCAAGGTTTATGCACAATAAGTGACTTCCTGTTGGGTGTATGGTATGGGTGCAAGAGGCTATTTTGCAAATCTGGACATAATACATAAGCATACCAAATTTGGTGCATGTACATGAAACAGGCCGCAGGAGCTTGTTCGTCAAACATTTGTAGGGGGCACTATCAAGCCATTTTGCCAGATCCATGCACAACACCCATAAAATATAAAATTTTTCACCACTTCTGATGTTTCATGAGTAGATTTTGCCCCTAAAAAATGCACTTCTTTTGGCGGTAGAATAATAATAATTCCTTTAGCTACAATAGGGTCCTAACAGGACTCCCTGCTTGGGCCTAATTAAGCTTTGAAGATATGATTGATCTCTTTCCGTGCTGTTTCCAGGTATCCCAGTCATCAAACAGGAAGTGGAAGAAAGAGAGAGCTGAGAAGCATGATTCTGGAAAACTACAACGCTCTTCCCTAAGAGTCTTTCCTTTTTTTTAAGTTTTGCATGGTTTGTTGTGATGGTCGCATCTGCAGCCTATGATTTAGGTTGTATATTTGTTAAATTATATTTACAGATTAAGTAAGTACACCATTCAGTTCATAACATACTCATGGTTTATTTTAATTGGTTGATATTACATTGGTTTTATTTGTAGCTCGCACATTTAACTTTTGTATGTGAACAATGTGAAGTTATATTTATATTGAGTTGTTTAAATTCTCTTTTGTTTAACTGGGGGGTCCGTGCTTCCATTGCTGGAGTCATCTTGAAATACACATGTGTCCTCGTGCCTTAATGCTAGATCCCCTCACAGGTTTGTCATGGTGCTTTTCTTTATTATTGTTACTGTCTTGTTGCTATGTTCAACCCCGGCTCATCATCCGCGTCTCCTTCTTTTCAGCTCATGGGGAACATCGGGTTTCTCCCCGGATGCTAGCCCCTTGTGTTAGTGAATGCTAACAGCTGATCTATGGAGTAAACAATTGGGTTGTAAATAGTAAAGAAACAAGTAGAAAAGCCTGCACAACCTCAATGAGTTTGATGTCCATGTTGCAGGATACGTTACAAATAAAATAAAAGTAATTACAACAAAAATGTCCTTTAGAAAAACTACAAAAAATCAAGAAAAGCACACCATTGAGCAGGGCTGCTGTAACAGGGCTGCACCTCTCGCGGAACTGGAAGGTGTAAAATTACATATTTTGGATGAATTATATTTTCTTTAATTATATTTTCTTATTCATATTCCTTATACTTTATGTGCAATTCAGACTATTTGGTATCTTTGGTTTGTGCATGGCTTGCTCACACAACATGACTTTATAACGGCATTCTGTTTGCTAATAAAAACATTTTCAGCATTTACATGATGTTTACTTTTATGATCACAACCTCTATGGTCAGGCACCCACTTTGTATATACGTAAACTAATTCTAATTCAATGATTGCCTTCTTGACGTCGATTGTTTTACTGTTGGAACTTTGTAGCACTAAATAGAACAAATCTAAGGCTGCGCTGCTTCTTGCACATAACTGAACCGAACTGACTGACATTTTTTGAAGGGATGCAAATGGTTAAGTGGACTTACTGGGTGTTTTATATGTTTGTGTATAGCCTCACAGTGCAGGAAGCTGTTGGCTGTAGGTCTCTGGCAGACCGGATGTGTGTGCAGGAGGGAGGAGAACGAGGAAGAATTTGGCACATGGATGACTGAAGAATTACAGCCATTTTGGCATTGCTATTATCAAATTGATTGATCCACAAGTTGTGTAGTGTAAAATTTGATCTATAACGTATGAGACTGCATTGTAAATTAAGACATTACATCAGTTTTTCTGCTTACAACAGTGTCTGCAATGCCAGATTTGGATTAATCAAACTAGATTTAGATTATAGAGCCCGCAATGTACTGTGCAATTACGGTGGGGTTACAGTGTAATCTTTTGTACTTGTAGTGTACAAGTACCGTACTTACCAAGTAGGTACAGGGGAACAGTTACAAATAAGGGGGTAACAATTCGAGATATTAGATTTTTAGACTTCAAAATTGTCAAAATGTGGGGTGAACTATGAGATAACTCTGTTATGATATAGCGCTATATAAATAAATTGAATTGAATTGAATTGAACTGAACTCTGTCCGCCAATGGCAGGCAGAGCCACGAGCTCATAAACGAGTGTCCACTACAGAAGTTGGTGAGGTGAATGAGAGTTAACACAGTCTTCAGAGGCCGACAGTACCCATGACAATACACTGTCCCCTGGACCTTACGCACAGATGGTAGTTATTTTAAGGACCCCAAAATTATAAAGGAACAATGTAGATAAAGTAAATTTAATATTGCATCAGATTCATCACTATCTTCCCTGAATTGTCCAAAATCTTGCTCAGTTTTATGGTCATATTTTACCCTGTAATAATAGAATAGGTACCCAGTAGTTAAATAATAACTTCAGTATACATTCGTTCTACATTTCTCCCAAACGTCCAGATTGTTACGCAGTAGGTCATAAATACTCTAATAACAGAATAGATACCGGTAGTTAAAGAATAACTACAGCATAAATTCTTTGTAAAATCCCGAATTGTTACCCCTTATTCATAACCTCTGTTCCTCTGTGCCTACACTGTAACTACACAGTATGTTGTGGGCTTTAATTTAAACCATTACCTTAAATTCTACTTCAGACATTCAGTAAGAAAGAAATACTTGCAATTTTAACACATATCAGATAGAAATTTGTCCAAACTTTACAGAGAATCTTTAGAAGACTTAGCCTGTTCAAAAGGAAAAACCAGTCTGATTTGAACAAAATGCTCAGTCATCAAGAGATTACGACTAATGGACAAATGTATAGTTACTGTTAGCTACTTATTCATATAATTCAGCTGGGATTAGTGGTACAAGATACTGTAAAATGCACCAACAAATTGGTTGATTAACGAGACGTGTGGTATGAAGGCAATATGAAATCTGAGAAAACATCAAAAGCTAGGATGTGACGTGGCTCTGAACCCCTCTGGATGGGCCAGATGTCCGTCGGGATCCTCGGCTCGCCTTTATCTATTTGTTTCTTATAATCTTAAATCAACTGAGTCCAAAAGAGTTCAAAATGAATAGAGTTTACTGTCAATTCAATAATACAGTAACACCTGAGTTCCTTTCCGGAAAGCAATTGAACTCGTACAATCATACACACACTTTTATACCCTTGATGCCTCCTCCCTTCCGAGTCGGGGACCTCCTTGAGAAAAGGGTTACCTCATACACCATTATTGCTGTGATTCCCACACACCTGCCTGTGCCCCCACCCTACCGCTCCTGAACTGACCTTCAACTAGAGAAATACGAATGTGCTACCCCACTCCAAATTCCTTGTTCAGTCTTTATCTAGGTGTTCCCAGATTTTATCTGTGTCTTCCCACAGTCTGTCTGTCTGACTCCCCATATTCTCCCACCGCTTCTTTCCCACAATTCGGTCATCTCTCTCCTCTCTGCTTGGTGTGACTCTGCCATCTTAACTGTGTGCCTGTGTGTCTGACTTTGTAATGTGTGCCTGTGTGTGTCCCAATGCAGTAGTTCACAAGTTCACAATTTAATGGTGTCTCATACTAATAATGATTTGTTCAGGTCATTAATGATTTGACAATGATTTATATGATATATATTGATAAAAAATATCTCACACATGAGAAGAGGTATTTTAGCAGTCATCAGCAAATATTCAAACTTTAAAGACCTGAAAGACCTGAACTCTACCACGTAAGGCGATTCAGGAAGTTCATAGCATCACAGCTCATTCAAAAGCTCTTCTACACCTCAGTCATGGAAAGCATTTTCACCTGCAACATCACCGTCTGGTATGGGAGCTGTACCGCGAAGGACCAGAATGCGTGTTATGGTACGTTCAGCAGGGTGTTTCACCAGGACTTCTCTTCCAGCCCTGCAGGACATTTACAACAGGAGATGCAAATCCAAGGCTGTCAGCATCAGGGAAGACCCCAACCACCCAGGTCACAGCCTGTTTAAAATGGTGAAGTCTGGGAAACACCTCTGTAGCCACAGGGCATGGACTGAGAGACTCAAGAGGAACTTCAATCCTCAAACGCAATCAGACTCCTAAATAACGATACTGAACAGATTACCTACAAACACCCCGTGACCTCTGATATGGAATCAAGGCCAAGCGACTCAACTATGCACGAAAGCATAGGAACTGGGGTGCAGAAAAATGGCAGCAGGTGCTCTGGACTGATGAGTCAAAATTTTAAATATTTGGCTGTAGCAGAAGGCAGTTTGTTTGCCGAAGGGCTGGAGAGCAGTACAATAATGAGCGTCTGCTGGCAACAGTGAAGCATGGTGGAGGTTCCTTGCAGGTTTGGGGCTGCATTTCTGCAAATGGAGTTGGAGATTTGGTCAAGATTAATGATGTCAAGGCTGAGAAATACAGGCAGATACTTATCCATCATGCAATACCATCAGGGAGGCGTATGGTTGGCCCCAAAGTTATTCTGCAGCAGGACAATGCCCCCAAACATACAGCCAAAGTCATTAAGAACTATTTTCAGTGTACAGAACAAGAAGTCCTGGAAGTGATACAACATCATGGGGCGGCTGTGGCTGAGGGGTAGCGCGGTCGTCTGTGGCTGAGGGGTAGTGCGGTCGTCCATTAACCCCAGGGTTGGTGGTTCGATCCCAGCTGTCCACATGTCGAAGTGTCCCTGGGCAAGACACTGAACCCCAAGTTGCCCCCGGTGGAGGCCAGCATGGCAACTGTGTCCCCATTGATGTGTGAATGGGTGAATTAGACTACTGTTCTAACTTAGATTACTGTTACAGTGCTTTGGGAACCGGTTCGGTTGAACAGCGCTATATTTACCATCATGGAGTCTGTCTGGGATTACATGAAGAGACAGAAGGACTTGAGGAAGCCTACATCCACAGACAATCTGTTGTTAGTTCTCCAAGATGTTTGGAGAACATCCCAGCCGAGTTCCTTCAAAAAGTGTGTGCAAGTGTATCTAGAAGAATTGATGCTGTTTTGAAGGCAAAGGGTGGTCACACCAAATATTGATATATTTATAATATATTTATAATATAATATTGAACATCCCAGCCGAGTTCCTTCAAAAAGTGTGCAAGTGTATCTAGAAGAATTGATGCTGTTTTGAAGGCAAAGGGTGGTCACACCAAATATTGATAAGATTTAGATTTCTCTTCTGTTCATTCACTGCATTTTATTGATGAAACTAAACTATTAACACTATTCTTAAGTTTACAGCATTTTTTCACACCTGACTTAAATGTTTGTGCAGTACTGTATACAGTGCTGTGAAAAAGTATTTTCCCCCTTCCTGATTTCTTATATTTTTGCATTTTTGTCACGCGTAAACGTTCATCAAACTTTAATATTAGACAAAGATAACCCGAGTGAATACAAAATGCAGTTTATAAATTATTTCATTTTATTAAGGGAAAAAAACTATCCAAAACTACGTATTGCCCCCCCCTTGTTAAATCATGAATTAACTGTGACTAACCACATTTTTCACTAGTCACACTCAAGCCTGATTACTGCCAGACCTGTTGAATCAAGAAATGACTTAAATAGAACCTGTCTTGACAAAATGAAGTAGGCTGAAAGATCTCAAAAAGTAGCACATCATACCAAGGTCTAAAGAAATTCAAGAACAGATAAGAAACAAAGTAATTGACATCTATCAGTCTGGAAAGGGTTACAAAGCCATTTCTAAGGCTGTGGGACTCCGGCGAACCACAGTGAGAGCCATTATCCACAAATGGAGAAAAGTTGGAATAGCTGTAATCCTTCCCAGGAGTGGCCGACCCACCAAAATCACTCCAAGAGCACATCGACGACTCATCCAGGAGGTCACAAAAGAACCAAGAACAACAGCTAAAGAACTGCAGGCCTCACTTGCCTAAGGTCAGTTTCCATGAATCAACAATAAGAAAGAAACTGGGCAAAAATGGCATCCATGGGAGAGTTCTAAGGCGAAAACCACTACTGACCAAAAAGAACACAAAGGCTTGTCTCACATTTAACAAAAAACATCTTGATGATCCCCAGGACTCTTTGAACTTTTTGGAAGGTGTGTGCCCCATTACATCTGGCGTAAAACACAGCATTTCATAAAAAGAACATCATACCAACAGTAAAACATGGTGGTGGTAATTCAATTCAATTCAATTTTATTTATATAACAGATAACAGAGTTATCTTATATCACTTGGGTGTGTGATGGCCTGGGGCTGATTTGCTGCTTCAGGACCTGGATGATAATTGATGGAAGAATCCTGAAGGAGAATGTATGGCCATCAGTTCGAGACCTCAAGCTCAAGCGCACTTGGTTTATGCAGCAGGACAATGATCCAAAACACAGCAGCATGTCCACCTCTGAATTGCTTAAAAAAAAAGAAAATGAAGGTTTTGGAGTGGCCTAGTCAAAGTCCAGACTTAAATCCAATTGAGATGCTGTGGCAGGACCTTAAACAGGCCGTTTATGCTTGAAAAAACTCCAATGTGGCTGAATTAAAACAATTCTGCAAAGAAGAGAGTAAAAGACTCATTGTCAGTTATTGCAAATGCTTGATTGCAGTTGTTGCCGCCAAGGATGGCACAAAAAGTTATTACAACAACCCTTCCAAGCTGAACTCCAAGATCAGATAGCTTGGTATCAACTCATCCATTCTGGACTTTCTGACTAACAGACCTCAGTCTGTTAAGTTAAACAACCACACCGCCTTCACTATCACCCTGAACACAGGCATGCCACAAGGCTGTGTGTTGAGTCCTCTATTGTACTCCCTATTCACCCATGACTGCACTCCTGTTTATGACTCCAACACCATAATCAAGTTCACAGATGACACCACGGTGATAGGTCTGATCAGAGGTGATGAGAAGGCCTATAGGGATGAGGTACAGCACATGGCCATGTGGTGTGCTGACAACAACCTGGTGCTCAACACCATGAAGACTAAGGAGATCATTGTGGACTTCAGGAGGACTAGAAGCCACGCACACACCCCCATCTACATCAAGGGAGTAGCAGAAGAGCGGGTGCCCAGCTTCAAATTCCTTGGCATCCACACAGGATCTCACCTGGTCCTTGAACTCCTCCGTTATTGTGAAAAAAGCACAACAGCGCCTTTACTTCCTACGCAGCCTTGAGAAAGCTCAGCTTGGTCCCCGGATCCTGGTGGACTTCTACCGCTGCACCATTCAAACCATACTGACAAACTGCAGCTCAGCGTGGTATGGCAACTGCTCCGCATCGGACCGCAAAACACTCCAGTGGGTGGTGAAAACCGCCCAACGGGTCGTTGGCACAGAGTTACCCCCAATCGAAAATATTTATCATAAGCGCTGTCGGGGCAGGTCGAGAAACATCATCAAGGATGCCTCTCACCCGAAACATGGACTATTCACCCTCCTCCCATCCGGCAGGCGTTACAGAAGCCTCCACTCCCGTACCAGCAGGCTCAGGAAGAGCTTCTTTCATGAGGCTGTGGTCCTGCTGAACTCCACTCCACTATAGCACCTTACACCCTTACAGTACTGTTATGGTGCTTATCGAACTGTCTTGGACTTCTCACACCTTATCAAACATGACATTGCACTCTTCATATTCTTGACTGAGCCACCACATTGCCCAATTTAATGCTACTGTACACATAACCAACTGTATATGCTGTTATACTGTGTGTATATTATAGCACACTTAAAATTATACTATATGCACTCTATATATATATATATTTGTGCATTTAGCCTATGTTGCATTTTTTTATTTTAGTCCACTTCTCCTCTGTGTATGTGGGACCCACATTAATGTTGGACATATTAATGAGCACTCCCCATTCTCATGTATTATAGTTTTGTTCATTTATGATGTTGAGTTTAATCTGATGTCATTTGCAATGGTTACCCAATATTCCAGGAAGTTATTTTATGGTTACAGTGGGTAAAGCTCACTCAGGCACTTTGGGCAGCTTTGGGGTCCTTTGGGTAGGACACTAGGGGGCGCATGCGTTATTCAGTCATGCTAGATAGCGGATAGTATGAAGTAACGTTGCGCTGATGTGCCTGTATCTCTGTATTTTCAGGTGAGCAAAAGCGGTGGAAAGCTGTACAAAAATAGCGACACAGATGTATAAGGAATGTGTGAGTGTAATGCAGATTATATGACACTTGTACCAGAGTTCTGCATGTTAAATGAGAGAACTGTAAAGTGAACAGTACTTTACCTAGCAACATGCTAATGATATCAGTAGTATCAGTATGAGTGTGTTTGAGAAGTATAGTGTTTCATGCAATATCAAAAGTGAATGTGAATGTTTATTGCAGGCGTCAGTCAGTCATGCTAGATAGCGTGTAGTATGCAGTAACGTTGCGCTGATGTGCCTGTGTCTCTGTATTTTCAGAAGTAAAGTGGATTATAACTTTTTTTTGTCCAAGTGTGCAACATATATACATATTCAAAGGTATGACACATGCCATCTGTATACTGTAACTTCTGCACTCTCTGTAAATATATACTATGATTTTGCACTTCTGGTTAGAGGCCAACTACATTTCATTGGCTTTGTACCTGTACTCTGCACATTGACAATAAAGTTGAATCTAATCTAATCAGGTCTAGGGGGCAATTACTTTTTCACATAGGGCCAGGTAGGGTTGGATAGCTTTTTTCCCTTAATACAATGAAATACATCGTTTAAAAACTGCTGTTTGTATTTACTCGGGTTATCTTTCTCTAATATTAAAATTAGTTTGATGATCTGAAACATTTAAATGTGACAAATATGCAAAAATATAAGAAACCAGGAAGGGGGCAAATAGTTCACAGCGCTGTATATAGCTAACTGGAATGATGCACATACTTTTGTCCAAACTGCATTACTCTGATTTAGCAAGATTCAATACAATGTTTATTTCTAGCCCTATTTTATTTTACATTGACATTCATATTGTATATAGTAGTACAGGCTAGGAGCCTTCCAGACAAAGCATTTCACTGTTTTACTTTTGTGACAGCACGTGACAAATTAAACTTTGAATCTTTGAATTTAGTTAATGGCATATGAAGCAACATTTTTCAATTGTGACTAATGCCAAAGTCATTGGTAAAATTGTACAGATTACTGGGCAATTAATAATACAGTGTTCTACTTTGTTCGAGTCAGACTAGTTCATCCAAACCATATTTTCCACTAAGGTCTGAACTAAGTACTTGCTTTTGTCCCAACATGAGATTCCATTCAGTGGGCAGATGTGGGGGTAACCACTAAACAGCTTTCTCTGGGACCCCTCGAACAGGTAAAAATTGGCTTAGGTCCGACATTTTCGGTCAGCATGTAGTTTCCCTCCTGCATGGCGCAAAGTGGTGTTTGACCCTTACAGTTTCTCATACTTCTGACTTTATTCTCAGAATACTTTTTTTTTAGAATTCTAACTTTTAAAAAAAATAAACAGAAGAATACTGACTTTTTCTTTTAGAATTCTGAGATTAATGTCAGAATTTTGGCTTTTAAAAAAGACGGTCAGAACTAAAAAAAAAATTCACATGTGGCCCTCTCTCCCATACAACCAGAATAGAGATTAACCATGGTCATTGTTTCTGTTATCAGTTCATTATTTAGTGTTTATTGGTTAATTTATACGGTTTAAACTGCAACCACCTATGCGGACATGTAGTAATGTCACGTGTGATAGCTATAGTTGACCTTACATGCAACATTGTTGTTGCTGTGAGCTAAGTGTGCTAACTTTAATTAGCTAGTTAGCTAACCCTAAATGTCAATTAGAGTAACCTAGCGTAGATAGCATCAACTCTCCTAAATGTGTGTGGATGTCTTGTAAGAATGCTCACTCAGAATGAAGTGTCCAGCAGCCAAAACCCTGAAATTATGATGAAAACATGTATATTCAGAGCCTTCATCTTAGTAAAAAGTGTTGTGTTCAGTGTTACACCAGTGTGTCTACAGTACCTTTCTGCTGTTTTATCATCACAACAAAAACCAGCCTATCCCTCTCTAATTGAATGTCATCTAATGTCTCCAGGCCAAAGCAACGACTGTGAAAGAAGCACTAGCCAAATGGGTGAGTGGTATACAGACACTGCTGAAAAACACAATACAATGCAATACTCTAATATTATTTATTTGTGTTTGTACGATATGCTGTACAATATGTAGAATTCATGACTGGAAGTTCATTGTGTAGTTGCATAATTGTAAGTAATATAGTTGGTGTAAATGCATCGTTTGATCTGTGTGTGTGTGTGTGTGTGTGTGTGTATGTGCAGGAGGAGAAATCAGGGGAGAAGGTTAGCGAGGCTAAAGCCATTAAACTGTATGGTCAGATTCCTCCTATGGAGAAGATGGATGCATCTCTCTCCACGCTCATCAACTGCGAGTGAGTCCTGTAGCGATACAATTGCTTATTTCAGCAATTTACTTCACATAGGTTGATATGTTTAGTATATTCTACAGCAAGGTAGGATTAGAAGTCAAATGACATACTTCTCTATAGAGAGGTGTAGTCCCTTCCCTTCCAGTGTCCTCCATGGGATTCTGGAAAACCATATGTATGGTGATGAGTATGGATCTTTTGATCCCATTTTAATTGTGACATGAATTACACATGTTTGTGACTTTGTTAACAAGCAAAATTATCTTTTAAATTGACAAATATCATATGTTGACTATCATACACCTTATTTTGGACTTTGACACTCTATTACAGAAAGGATATTATATACAGGACTTCATCTAACGATTAGTTACATTACCAATCAATGTGTCAATTATTTAGATTAAACAACTGATCGATTCAGTGTTAATTTGATCAAAGTTTCTGTTTATATGCACTATAGCAGTGAAACTTCTACTGAGCTAATTTCTGACCCAAAATGGCAGGCAAAAGTTGCTGCCAGGATTTGTACAGTACCCCACCAAGCTGTATTAATGACATGCTTATGTTTAGGATTAGTTAAGTGTGGCCTGAGAGGAAGCTCTGCCTGAGAAACTCCTCTGCATATGACAAATACAAATAAGCTTATTAAGTAGTTCCGATGAAAATGTTAAAATTTATGAACAGTTAAGAAAATGTATGAATGAAACTGCCTCTATCACAAAGGTGTTTTTTTTTATTCCAATCATAGACTGTGTACAAAGATACATACATACATACATACAAGATACTTATTTTATACATACAAAATAACTCCATATGAATCGGATAACTGTCAAAACAAATTATTAATGATAAGTTAACATTTGGCACACTGTCTCTAATATGCAATAGGACGCTTATAAACATGAATTACATGAATGATTGGCTAAAATGTCAGTTTATCAATTATGATAATGTTTCCCACAATAACTATTATAAAATTATTTGCAAATAACTCCAAACAGTTCTCGGGACATGAACGGAATTTTCTGTTGCAGATCAGTTATGAGCAACTAACAGAGCAGCTAATATTTAGTCATCAATGCTTTCAACCAGACTAATGTTTAAAACTGTATCCGCCACAGGAAGCTGTCTCTGTCCACAAACTGCATTGATAAAATAACCAGTCTCAATGGCCTGAGTGAGTACCGAGTGCATAAATCCACATAACCACACAAAAACACTATTCAAGGATAGAACTGTGGTGTTATAATGTGATGTTGTATTGTGTCCTTCCAGAGAACTTGAGGATATTGTCATTAGGAAGAAATAATATAAAGGCCCTCACTGGGCTGGTAAGAAACAGAATTAACAA
>JAVQJF010013869.1:0-96279 GCA_036023855.1 Gadopsis marmoratus | reverse complement strand
GCATTGTTTACATTTTTAAGCGGCCCTCCTCTGTGGTGTTTCTAAGGTGGTCGGTAGTAAAATTAGCGCCATCTGCTGGACATAACTTGACAGTGGAAACAGTGTTCACAGTAGCCCCTCCTATCACAACGCCGGGCCCCCCAGTTTGAAAACCACTGCAATAGGCTATAATTTCTTGTTGTTTATTGTTGCTTTTATTTAAATAAAAGATATGATTACTGGCAGGAGTTTGACACCCTTGTCAACTTCCTCTTTCAGATTAGTTTGTTTCCGTTGACACATTTGAAAGATGTCTAAGGTCTTTGCTGTATATTAGCTACTGTTATCATACCAGATGTCATAGTTCCAGAGTGTTATCAAAATTCACCAGGTACTAATGTAATTGGTTGCAATTTTGTTTATTTTTTTATGTTGTAACCCAGATGACAAACTCAAAATTCTTGCATTGTGGCACATTGACTATTTAAATATGAAGTTCTACAAATAGGTTTCGGGTATACACATTGTTGTTCCGTTTAAGCAGTGATCCTCGGAAAACAGAAGCGTCACAAACCAATGGTTCAGCAGAGCTTACAACCGTCTGAAAGTGCCACTTTGATTCATTTTTTTATTAAATGTTGGTTCTAAAAGGAGACCTACGAACATTGCTGTTAAACTCAAAAGCTCTCGGTTGCTCCTTGGCAGCCCTGTGGTGTTGTGGTAAAAGCAGAGACTGCAAAAGGTTCAACTCCGAGAGAAGGAATAAGTAAGCACGAGGTTGTGGGTGTTTTTAGGAGCCAGAACACAGAACACAGAGCTCAGTGCACAAATACAGTCTTGAGTACAGATGTCGCGACCTGCGGGCCATTGAAAGTACTACAATACCAACTTATGTGACGAATAATTAGTATATATTCTCATCATTCAATACAACATTCACTATTTTCCACTTTGGACTGTCCTTGAAACAGACAGACACTCCTCCAGCATCAGCACCCACTGAGTTAACCATGTCACACTTATTGTGTCACACCCCTATAGATGCCCTTTTTGTACATATTTATTTTCAGATGTAATAGGGAGCTAAACGGTGTCTCAAGAAATCACAAATCACTACATGTTACTAACTTAAAGTTCCAACAATTCTGATATTCTGTGACTAAAGACATTGTTTAGGCAGTTGCACTTGGCCTTGTATAGCATGGATTTTTGTATACAGATGGTGCCACCTGCTGGCCATGAAAAACCATGCATTTAAAAATTCAGTCGTGTATTTCTCATAACTTGTATGATTAACAAGTCGTCAAAATAATTTAGCCAGTGTAGCAAAGCAGCCTCTAATCAGTGACCTATATGTCGTGTTTACAGTGGTTTCCTTACAGTAAAAGTTAAATGTTCATACATTTTACTGCTTAAGTCTCCGATACAAGACAATGGTGGCATGTTCACGGGCATCAAAAGATGGGACACAACTAAAGGGTTTCATGATTTTATTCGTGTGTATTCTTTTGTTCATCGCCCCAACACTAAATTTAATGCAGGGTAAGAAGTAACTGGACAGCCGTGCGATTTTGAACTGAAGGAAACAAATCGTGATGGCGTTGATATACCAAAACATGTGGCAGCGTCACACACTATGATGCTGCTGAATGAAAAGGAAGCAAATACGGTTCCATGAGGTGACGCATGGAAAGTTTTTCTGGACAAGATGGAGCTTCTGTGAACAAGTTGATTGTGGATGCAGAAGAACCATCCTGTCCAATAACTGGGGAAAGAAATTTACAGCATATTTCCATCTGGTCGGTCTCAGGGGAACAGCAGAAACATGAAACCAGTCCTATTATGCAGTCCTTCAATCATGCAGTACAGGCATCAAATGGTTCATGTGAGAAAAGCTTTGAGGAGCAACACGTCTTTGTCAACAGTTCGGTGACAGGTTAAAAAGCACCAACTAATGCTGCAAGAATCAGTACACATCTACTCAGAATATCAGGAGAAACCATGGAAATCTTTAAAATATGGTAGCAACCCTTCTGATTCTTTAGTCGGATTTATTTTTTTGGATCCCCTTTTTGCACCACGAACGCAGAGCTGATTGAAAAGGTAATTGAATTTTCCATCAGTATCAACACTGGTGGCTATAAGGAAAGGATTCATTTGGATTTGGATTGACACTTGCATGAAATGGGGAAGGGACGAGGGAGATCTTCAACTAAAGAGGAAAAAGGTGCAACCAGGCGCTGTGAACACACCGAGGTGAATAACACCAAAATGCAAACTGAAAATGGTATAATATAGAAAATCTGTTCGCTGATGAAAAATGCAAACATAATCGCCCTTTAACCATAGGCACATATGTAAAACCAATAATATAAATATTCACTAACAATCATTTTTCTTAAAAAATATCCTTTTTATTTATGGAATCTACTTCTGGGAGCTGCCTACAGATAGATGAGGGAAAATGGTGTAGCGTTACTTCAATGTCAAATATATAAAGGGTTACAAATTCTTAAATATTGCCAAACGCACAGAAAAATGTACACATTTATACAACTTTCCAATAACAGCTTTTAGGGTCAAATTTTTAGGAGAGCTTAAGTCAGATAGGTGAAGCAGTTATAATCATCTTTGTCTTTTAGTGCCACAATATAAAAAAACAAACATCACTCATTTGTGGCTTAAGGATCTTAGCTTTTCCCCCACATTAATAATATAGCATAAAGTATTTTTTTCAGTTTAAAGACATTGTAGCATCATAGTGTTTAAAGACGATACATACACTGTATATGCAAATAAAATCTGCTATATTTTTTTTACATATTGTCCAGTCAGTGGCTTAACTGAGGCAGACTGCACTTTACCACAGTCACCCTTTGGGTTTAAGGAGTGAACTCTCTTAATAATATACCAGTCCTTCGTTTGCCAATTACAGCAGCAAGAAATTACTAATGTCACCCTGTTCAGAGGCAGGGCCAGTCCAAATCTACTACCCCACCAGTGGATAACCAGATGAAAGAGGGACAGCTACTGGACCAAAAAGTTCAGCAAAATTAATGACTTCTTTCATGTCCTGAACATAGTATCCAAAATAAAACTGTCTAGCAATATGTACAAAGCTGCTGCGATGTAAGACAACATACAGAAATATACAGGATATTTACAAATGCACAGGAGGAGGAGGCCGTCTAGACTGTAGGGAGACGCCGTCAAACAGTTGAGGGGCTCTGCCATGAGCAGTTTAGGCATAACTTCCAGTACATTATGTAAAAAAAAAAACAACCCATCAGTGGTCTGCCAGTCCAATGAAATGTCAGGCTGGTTTGTCCAGTTGTAACGGTGAGTTACAGAGAAGCAGAGCAGAAGGTTGAGGGTACGAAGAATGAGTTGCATCAACATGCCAGACACAATGCTGACCGGCGCTGGTGATTTCCTTTCTCTCCGGTCCAAAGAGAGTAGAAGGGGTTTCATTGAGGAGCTTTAAAATAGTTGAGGGCTACTGAAATGTAGACCATCAATGGCCCATCATCTAACCACTACATACTAGTCATCCCTCTTCCCATGAGGAGACAAGGCTTTGTTAGTCCATCCATTCAGTCCAGAGGCTCCTGCTCCTCTTTACACGCCATTGGCACTCATCTTGCTCTTCTGGGCCACCTCTGTTGCTGCTTTAGCCTGTGGAAGAGGTCACAGAACTTGGCATAACCAACTGAAAATGTATTAACCATGGCTTTGTCATAACATTGTACAGTTTGGGGACAATGCTCACATGGTTATTGTCACAATTCAGGGCTATGATATACCGAGGTCATGTATAGTACTGTACTTTAGTAATATGACGAGCTATTGCATTTAGAGAAGAGAGATATTAGCTGAAAATGTTGTTGGCAGCTTGTAAAAAAGGCTATTAAAAAGATGTTACAAGGAAGAACCATCAACACAAGATGGATGGCTCAAAATTGTGACGATACAGTTAACTCAAAGCTCAAGAGGAGCGATGTCAAGAGAAATGGGCAATGTTCACATGTCAACGACAAGAGAATATGAACCACTGAATATGCCACAAACATGGATTGGTTTTATGGAGAAATGCAATCCAGATCTTATGTTTTTTTCCCCCCCTTTGTTTGTATATAAACAAATAAATAAAATATTAAAAACAAAACATTCAACAAAATGTCTGCCGGGGAAGTTCCTTATTATGGAAATAATGCGATACATTATTTTTTAAGCTTATAGCATTTTACCTTTATTTGATAGCTCACAGCCGAAGTAACAAATCGTGGCATAGAGACGGAGCAGGATTGTCTGATTCCGAGGTCACCAGACAGACATGAACAGCGAACCATTCATGTCTGTCTGGTGACACGGCGTCTCCATGCTAGCTGTACTGATTAGTGGACTACAGTGATCTATAATGCAGTAAATGTGTATTCCTTGGAGCTGCAGTGCATCTGCATGAGTAAAAAACTGAACAGAGGGACATTTTGAAGCGAAGCCTCCATAATAAGGTGAATATTTAATATTTAACAACAGTTGAGTAACATGGCAATACTATGCGTTTGTGCTGCAGTGAAAGACCTGAGAGCCTAAATTACTGGGCTCTCGGGTAGTCTGTTTTATATAGTTGTTGTTTAATGGAACTGACATTTAAACAACAACTATATAATAGACTACCCGAGTCGTCCTGAAACAAAGACAGAAAAACCAAAGAACAAACAAATGAGGAAGAGTGAGTGAAAGAGGGAGACAACTATCTTGTGTGCTTTTTCTAAAAACAAACAGAATCAGAATAATTTCAAAAGGTGCTACAATCTCATTAAAGCCCAGGGGCTTTAAATGTGTTTTGATGTCATGTAGTATCTCTTTAAATGACTGGTTGTTCTAAAAAAAGAAAAAGATCACTTGGAAGTTCAAGACAGTGATGGGTCTATATTTATCAGCTATTTTTAAAACTCACACAGATTAACTTGGTCCTTCAGTTTTAATTTTGTCAGAAGCTTTCTGTATTCATGATGGTCACTCTGTCAAACCACTAAGTATTAATTCTATATATCTAAACATTTCTTTATACTTTCTCTACTGTATTCAAGCACTTTCTGCCTAGCAGAAATGCTGGTTTACCAGAATAGTAGCAATGTCCCAATGTGAGAGATTAGCGCGTCATGTAAAAAGAATCAAAGCCAGGAAGAACTAGTTGATTATAAAACCCAGTGTGGCATCAATCCCATACTGGTTTCTGTGGACTCCACAGGTCCAAGGACTAATGGGTGCTCACCTGAAGGACTTCAGCAGGAGTCAGAGATTTGTCCGACACCACCGGAGCCTCGTCTCTTATCTCCTCCACCTATAACACGTAAAAAAAAGACAATTATAAGATGGAGGGCCATGAAGAAATGTATGGTTCTCCCTGTACAAATGCCCCTCTACACATGTTTTCGTGTGTGTGTTACTATCACTCATATTTATTAAACTTCCCATTGATATGAAAAAGAATCTTTTCGGCTATGTGACTACTCATTTAGTAGAAAATCTGATAGGTATGTACAGTTTATTTAACTTAAAGAATAGATAGAATAGAAAAGACGGGTATTTTGGGAAACACATTTGTTCGCTTTCTTGCTAAGAATTGCATGAAAAAAGGTCATATCTGAACTGCAGCGACGTTCCTATTTCCTCTCATCAATACAGTTAATCTTGTCTCATTGCTGCCGAGTGTTTTAACGAGGTCACTGACCGGTCTGTCTTTAATGATGAGAGCAGGGTCCGCCAACATGTCGCTACCGACTGAGGTGGTGTTTGCTCCTGTATTCTCCACTGAAGGAGGAGGTGTAGCTTTCTGCAAAATAACAGCAAAACATCTGATAAGAAGCCCACATGCCACAAAAGATGACCTGCTCTGGTTTATTTCTTCCCCCCCCCTAATGTCTGTATTTGTTAAAAGTCCCCCAGTAGTTAAACTTCATAAATGAAAAATATGAATATAAGAGTTTCATACTATTGAAATTAACCTTTTTGTGGAAAATCAGACAATATTATTCAGTGCAATTTTATGTCTTAATACATGTCTGGAGGTCTTAATAAGGGTTTAGGTTTACTAATAGAGCTGCAATGATTAGTTGAGCTAAAAAAAAAAATGTATGAGAAACCTTTTCATAATTTAATAATCTGTCATTGTAAAAGCAAAAATCCTAAAGATGGACTTGTTCCAGCTTTTCACATGTTCAGATTTTTTGCTTTCCTTTGTCATATACAGTATATGATAGTAAAATAAAATCTTTTTTGGTATTTTCGATATGACAGTATATATATTGTGCTCCCGTGGGAGCTATCCCTTAGTGTCTCTGCTACATGCCATGTAGCAAACCAGGGCTGGAATCTCGCGTCATCTTGTGATCTCTAACCCCTCTAATCGTGTTTGCCAACCACCGCAGAAAAAAAGTGACAAGAAAAACACGGAGGAGAGCGAAATTGTAAATACAGTTTGGTTATTTTAAACATTTCTTAATTGAATTCACAGAACAATTACTGCCTTCATGGCCATATTGTCCACCCCTAATATGAGATGGTGCGGAGTGTAACATTTTAGGTAGATTGTAAAAGGACAAACCTCTAGTTTGGGAACAGGTGGGATGACTGGGAGTTTTGGTTTGAGGTCCGTCAGATACATGGCTCTAGAGAGCAGCAGCAGCGATGGAGGAACGTTTTCCTTCAGGTGCAGATCCAGCCACTAAACAGAGAAGAACATTTATTATGCCGGGAACAATGACAACATATAAGATAATTGATTCTTTTATTATACATATTTTGCATTAAGCCTGTTAATTTTGTTTAAACAACAAACAAGATATGTATATAATATTTGAACTCTTCAGCCTCTGGTAATGTTAATCTGGGGAATCAGCAGCTCACCTGCTGCAGCTGCACATGTAGCTGGTCAGTGGTGAGACCCAGAGACCTCATCCCTCGACTACGACACGCTGCCTGTAATTCCGATACACTCATAGCTGCCACGCCCTCTGCTGCAATCATCTGTGAAGAAACACAGAAGGAAGTCAAAAAAACAAATCTGTTGCACAAGCATGAGAAAGCTACACATCAAGAGGGACAGGAATGAATTTAATTTAATATGAAATTAGTTTAATAATGAGGTCAGCAGAAGTTGAAATATCTTCAAAAAGCCCAGTCATGTTGTTTTACCTACAGTTTTCCATTGTGTGCAACAATGTACATTAAAAATGTATTAAACTTGACCAAACTTTTTAGATTGTGGCTGTTGCGGAGAACCACTGATTTCTGTTAATTTCTCTACGATATAAAATTTGATTCATCACATAAGGCAGCAAAGAAGAAAATGGATAATGTATGTTTTACTGTGATGATTACTCATCTCATAACAGCATGAATGGACATGTACAATATATCTGGCTGACAGATAGTACATCAATAAAAAAAAAGCAGCACTACTACTATGGCACTCCCTAGTTTCATAAGCTTCGTCTATTTCTTCCTAAATAAAATCATGTCGACAGTCCCTCGACCACAAAACCACCAGGTCCCAGTCCTCTGTCTCACCTCATCATCTGACTTGATGGTCCTGAGTTGCATCATCAGCTGAAAACGCAACAAGTTGTTTGTGCCGATGGGCTGCAGCTCCAACAGTTTACACAGAGCCACCAGCTGGGGGCGCTCCAGGTGCTCCAGCGTCAGCTCGTCCTCAAACAGCTTCGAAAATCGGACAATGTCCTTCGTGGTGGGCTGCTCGCCTGTGCCCCGAACCTGCCACGTAGAGAAACCAGCCTAAACAAATCTTATCCGATCCCAGACCAGCAGACAATTATTTGTCAATAGAATTATACCAATAATTATACCTTATCTGGACACAGGGCTCCACTCGCCATCAATATCTACTTTTTATTACTACTACTACTACTACTACATCCAAAACTGCAGCATGTCAGTTATGACAAAGATAAAATGCTCTGGTCCATCACTAATGCTGCTTTTTTAAATTATGGAAGATCCTCTATGCATCTTAGTCCCAATTATAATCTCAACTATGGTTAAGTTCGTTTACCAACTCTATATTTCACTTAGCTGGCAATAGTCAAACCCCAGTAACATTAAAATACTAATGCTGTATAAAATGTGTGCATGGGCTGCCATTGACACACAAGACGTTAAGCGTAAGTTACCTGCTGAACATATGTGGAGAAGCGCTGCGTCTCGTCTTCTGTTAGAGCTTTTGCTTTATTCCTTCGAGCCATCTCAGCGATGGTCTCTTGGAGAAACTTGGCCAACTCCAGCTTAGCTGCCAGACCCTTCTTCTGCTTCTCCTCCTGCGTGAAGAAGAGGGAGGAGACATGGGTTAGATTAAAATATGTGATGCATTCAAATACAGTAAATTAAGTCTTTTTTTTCCCCACCGCAGAATACCATGTTGATTACATCACAAGTTCTCTCTAGTTCAATATTACAGTGTTAAAACATTTCATTTTGGTTGCTTGAAATTAAAAGATGTAGTTGTTGGCTCAGGAGTGAAGTACAAAACATTGTGGACTTTACAAACAAACAATTTGAGACAGTTGCAGATAAGGAACATCTAAAAACAGAAATGTGATTCAATATATTTTCTGTTCAGGTCTTCCCTTTAATGTATCCTTAAGTTTTTCAGGCTTTTTTCCCCAGCTCTTTCAAAAGCACCATGTTTTGCTGTCTACCTTTGTTGAGCTCTCATTTGCATATCTTCTCATTCACTTAAAGTATAATATTTAGCATAACAGAAAGACCAAACATAAAAACATGAAGCTTTTGCTGGTGATTTTTACATTTCAAAAAAAGGTATCATTTATCAGAATAAACATTTGACAAGTTTGACCAACTGTTGAATTATTATGGCTTCTTTCTCCCACCCCATTTGTGATGCTGTACTTTAATCTTCTGTCACTTGTTATGTTCAGCCACATTTTGGGGCCAGACACCTCTGTGCTGTTCAGGAGCACAAGAGCATATCTGTGAGTCACTCAACTGTGCATCCAATCAACCAGCTGACAGGCAGACTGGGCCGAATACAAAAACCTGCTGCTTCTCTTTTACGGGAGATTAAAAGTTAACAAAAGAAATGTCATATTATAATTCTTGTATAATTATTTTGTGAAGGTTTATAAAAGCATTTTGGTTTGGAGAGCATTCAACTCCCGAAGTAAATTGCCTGGATTAGATGAAGTCAGGTGCCTGCATGTCCAGAGGTTCTTCGTACAGCAGTCCCAGTCATCTCTGAGGAGTTATGCGACAGCCCCTGTCGTGAGGTCATTCAGGCGGCAGGGTGTGTGTGTACATGAATACATGCCTTTTTGGACTCTGTCTCGAAGGTGGAGGGCAACATCTCTGGGAAGAGTTTGAGGAAGACGGGGAGAAGGAACTCCATGAAAGGAACGATGACAAACACAATGAAGGGCACCAGACGGAAGAGGTCAGCGCAGGTTCTCATCAGCTATAAACACAAAGGAGAACAATGCTAATGTCAAAAAATGTGGACGTAACATGGGACATTATTCATGCCATGGCACCTCTGTCAGTGCCAGAGTCTTTGGAGGTGTGTTTGCATGCAAGTTCCATTACACGTGCACTCAGGCTCTGCCAATCCTCTTCTAAAATAGCCTAAATATAGTTTTACCATGGCATGTGCGCAACTTGGGTCACCGAGAGTGCATACACATTGCAATCTGTGTAAACCAATCAGTCAACGAGACATGCAGTAACAGCAGGTCCTCTTTCAGTTATCTACCAGTGTAGTCTCTCAGTTAAATGATTAGATTGGTTCAGGTAAAAAAAAGTTCACAATATAAAAAGGAAGAGCCCCTAAGCATAGCCAGTTACAGAGGGTACATTTATATGTTTTCTTAACACCAACAAGACTAGCTCAGCTGACCACATCATCTGACCGTTGCTTCATGGCTTGCATAATAGCACCTGTAGCAGACTGACTACACATTTCAGCAGTCAAGATGAGTAAAAATATTGACAATTTTCCCAATTACTGACACTGGAACTGCTCATCGTTGTGAGCAAGTAAACAGTGAAGTGCAAAGGTTTAAAAAAACAACAGCCAGCACTTTCAGTAAATGACATGTCAGCTGAGTGTGATGCGAGCAGAGACCGTTTGGATTAAAATAAACTAGAACTGGGCTGGTATCATCAGCTGATATTAGCTCAAAGACAATCGGTAATTGGTGTGATGGTCAACCAATGAGTAACAAGACATTGTAGAAAATATGTTTATGTAATGGAGACACTGTTTCTAAAATTCCTCAGTTTTCCCACCAAAGAGCACTGGGGTTTATTTTTCACTGTCAAGTGTCCCACTCAGTACACGTCACAACTTATCATCTGTCTTGATAATTAATTATATTTGAAGGATCCTCATCAATAATGTAAACACATTATGTAAAACAATAAATATTGGCTGACATTTCTATCAGATCTTATTTTGGGCATTTTCCCAGCTCCTTCTGACAGAACTAATGTGCAGTTGGACAAGTTGAAAGCCATAATGTTTAAAAAGGAGTTACCATTTACAGGATGTCCGGTCACACACAACTGCATACCTGCCGTTGCTTGCGTATTACGACTTCGAGAACACGCAGCACATATTCCTTATTCACACGTGTGAAACATTCAAAGGAATCCTTAAGCCATAAAATATTACTGATTCACTTAATGACTACAGAAGAAGACTGACAGGATGAGAGGAGAACCAGGAAGACTACTTCTAGAGTCATTTGTAATGCCAGAAAAAAACCAGACAATTGTAAAGGAACCAGATAGACATGCTGCTGAGATAAAAGGCTTTGTTTTTAAAATGCTACACATTTTTGTAAAATATCCGTCATTTATGATGATTTCTTCTGGTTGGATGGCTACAAAAAAAATCTTATTTTGTTTTAGCAAGGGAGCCTGTAGCATATCAAATTGTCTTTGTCTTGTAAATAAATAAATAAATAAATAAAAAAAGAAATCCCTACCATGGGGCTGAATCTAAAAGAAATACGACAACAGGATCATTTCATTTCAAATATTAAAAGATTTTTGGTTTACATCAGTGATTGTGTAGATGTTGAAACACCAGATTATGTTGAAAATTAAGCATTTTTCTTTCAGTATATTCTAATTCAAGCATATTCCTAACCTTGAAGACTTAAAAGGTAAAAATTAAGCATTTTCCAAACTTAAGACATTGTATAATCCCTGGTTTTAGGAACAAAACAAAACTTCTGTTTTCAATGAAAATAAATAGATATGTTCATTGTATGATAAATGTTTCACCACTGATACTTTATTTTTAGGATCTTCCGAGTCCATGTGGTCTGGGCACTTGTGTATATACATGACGCAGTAACTTCCTGTCTGTAAATTATCTAGACCCCTGTGCCTGACATTGCAGGGGGGTTTACAGTTATTTACTGACATATTTTATGCTGTAGAACAAAAACATGAAAATCTCTTAAGCTTGTGTTAATCACAGACCTTCCTTCCTTCCACAGATCCATAATGCTGCACTATATAATGTACATTTAGATTCTCTTACCCTTCTCCTCTCCCTGCGGGTGAGCAGTTGTCCATGCAGCAGCCTCCACACCATCCTGCCAGCGATCTTGATGTCGATGCCAAGTAGCCGGAAGCCATTGTAGTAATGCTTTAACTCTTCCACAATCCTCTGATGCAGAGACTTTTTCAAGACCGCCCTCTCCTGCACTGGAGGGATGGCGGCCGCTGTGGCGGTGGTGGATGTTGGAGAGGAAACTGATGGAGGGTGAAATTGGGGTGCAGCAGCCACAGAGTCCTTTTTTGCATCTTGGGCAGCGGCTGGTGAGGCCTTAGTGTCCTCCTGCTTTACGTCTTGGAGCCAAACACCTGAGCTGTGCAGCGAGCAGGCGAGCAGGGCGGAGTTGTGGCCACAGCCAACGGCGTGGCCTCGGGGGTAGCGGGAGCGCCTGAGTGTGAAGAAGGAGGAGACGTGGCTGGGAGGATCTATGTGGAGATAGGCTTTGGAAGACAAAGAGGAGCAGCTCTGTCTCTTGGATAACAAATACGATCCCCTGTCAAAGCAGACAAGAGAAACGGGTTAGATTTACATAATAATGTGCAGGGGAATGTTGGGAAAATAAAGAAAGTCCACGATAGTGTTCAAATGTGGAGTAATGTACTGATTAGGTTATCAACAATACACAATTACAATTCTATAGAACAGATCATAGGTTTTGGCTTCTCATGTTTCACATCATCGTAAAATGAAGACCAATGGATTTTTTTAGACTTCTCTACAGTCCCTAGAGCGGCAAGAATTGTCACCTATATTGGATTCATGTTTAAGTAATTTCCTAAGTGTAAATAATTGTTAGTTACAGATCTATAAACTCTGGTAGCTTGCAGGTGTTTGTCATTATTTATGACATTTTCTTAATTGCAGGATTATTCTATTAATCAAAAATATAAGCTGCCAAATAAAATGAAAATAAAAATACTTTCTGTTGCAGGCATCACTAAACACCATCTACACCAAATGCTGATGTGTAACAGGTATGTAAGTAACCACTACACTAGTTTGCCGTGTATGGGGAAGCAACAAACTATTGTTTTTATTAGCAGTTAATCTGCTGGGTTTAATCGATTTGTCATTTATTCCCTAAAATGTCCGAACATAGTGAAAAATGCCCATCACAGGTTTTCAAACCCAACTAATAATTATCAGCACTACACCACTCACAGAGGTAACTTAATGACCCATCTAAATGCGTTGTTTGTACAAGTCTATGTTTGGTCCTTCTTGGCCACATCACTATGGCTGTCTATGAAACAGGCTAGGCTCCTCATGTTCTGCATGTTGGGCAGCTTTAAGCAAAACTACCACGTCTACTCAATTAACCTGTTCCTCCGATGGCTGTGTTGCTTTAATGATTAACTAGCTGAGTAAGTAAAGTACCAGATTTGTTCAGTGTGAGCATCAGTAGTCAATAAAGCAAAGATATATGTCACAGACAACCGTTTAAACTATGTAGAGCTGTGCAGCGGGTTTAAGAAAATAAAAATGAAAACAAATCACTGAGTCGTTTGTTAAAACAAATCTAAACCAACAATCTACTCAACCAGCAACAAAATCTGTACAGAAAAGAAAAAAGGCATAGGAATTTCTATGAAAATATGAATTAAACTATATTAGCCTTTTAAAAATAATATTCTTGGCACACATTTTTTTTTTACCAGCCCTAGGCAAAGGAGCCAATATTATTACTGTGACACCCACAATAATAGCTGTTCAGAAACTATTTCTGGTATCCAATGGCTGATACAGTCTTGCTACGAAACATTTCTGAGAAACTAATCTGCTTTCTTTGCCAATCTTAAATGTTTTGGTGAATCATCACACCACCCATTCACCTTTCAAGCATCTCCATTCAGCTGCTTGTAGGAAACATCGATCTGTTCTTGAACAGCAGTATGCTAAATGACAAATTCAGACCAAGTAACTACAACACAGGCAAGTGTCTTAACCCTGAGACAGACTGTAGTTCACACCCGGGATCAGAATATGCCTCAACTGTGTCTCGAGCTATAATCAAAATTCTCTTCCACGATTCCTCACAGTCACTGCTACTAAAACATATGCATTAATGCAGCTACAGAAGAGGACTTTAACAACCACTTGGACTCCGGGAAGCATTTGCGATCATGACACACAATGTATGAGGTCCCATTGAATCTCTATATTCTTAATTTAACACCAGGTTGGATCTAAAATGTTATATTTTTCTTATCATCACTTTATGTCCAAAACAGTGGTTTTCAACTGCTGAGTCAAAAGCCAGCTGAAGTCGCTTGATTCACTCACAGGGATACAACAGATTTCAACTAATATATATACACAATTCTCTAGCTAAAAGTAAATCATTTTTAATTATATTAATTTAACTAAATCCACTCTCCTCTATATATGTTAAAGGTGCCGTGATGAGTTTTCTTGTAAACAAAGTTGTTTACATTCAGTGTTAGCAACCATAACACATTGTGGCTATCCTTGAGGTCTAACAAAGTGATTGTGTATTTCCGTCCTCATAAGACATTTGCAAAACCAATCAAATCTTGCAATGTTTACATCAATTTACTCCAGATTAAATAACCAGATAGGAATAGCTGGTAAGTTAAAGTAAAACTACCTGGTGCAAAATCCAGTAAAGTCAATATTGTTATAGTGCAATGGTGGTCTAATACATCCAGACGTATTAAAAGTATAGGTAACTTAGTTTACATCGTATGGCAAGGTCTCTGACAGTTGACAAATTGGTATACATCTTATTCTGGTATATGCAAGAATAAGAATTTAAGGTAATGAATGGGAGGACAAACCTGCCACTGTGAAGCAAACTGAGCTGCCTGTTATTATCATTTCTGTGTGTTCTACTCTGGTAGCCCAGTTTCTGATCTTGCATCATCAGTAGAAACCTGGGTAATGGGATACATTGAATAGGACTCACTGCAGCAGACACTAGGTAAACAAAGACAGCAACCTGCGCTTTTGACTCTCCTTCAACACTGCAATGACTGCACCTAAGGGCTGGTAATTAGTGCAATTAAACTTTGTGAAGAGAACCAGTTATGCATTTCATTAACCTCAGCCTGCTTTGCATTACAAGAGCTCATTTCACACTTGTTTACAGAAACTAGGCAAGTGTAGCCATGTGCTGCTTACTTACCTTGATCTTGTGACTGCTGCAAGGAGCACCTGGTGACTAAAGACTGCCATTGCCGGGGTAGATTATAGTATTCTGTGAACGCACACATGGAGACAGACAGAGAGAGCATGCAGGTGTCAGACATTTCACTCCACATTTCATGGTGCAGCAACAGGCCAACTGTAAAAATACAAACAGCAGAACACGAACATCTGTCCGATCATACAGAGGTGTCCTGCCAAGCAGACTGATGACGGTCTTTGAAAGTTAGCCAACTAGGAATGACATAACACGACAGAGCTAACGTTAGCGTGAGCACAACAGGACAGCAAGCTAGCTCAATACTTTATAGCAACACATCTCAACACTCGCTATCTGACAGATATCACACATCAACGACTCTAAATCAATAACAGAAATTTGGAAATTAACTCACATGTTACATTAGCGTTAGGTTAAGTACTACAGCCACTGTTAAATGGACGTACGGTAATGCTAAACTGAGAAAGTAAACAGCAAAATGTTGGTATGTTCCCCACTGACATTAGCTAACGAAGTAACGGCCAAATCAGATATCCAAAATATCTAAAAGAAATATGTAAGTATTAACACTCTATAAACGTTTAAAACTTACCGGTACTTTAGAGTCACATTAGCACCATTCTAGCAAATGCACTATTAGCTAGGACCCTTCGCTAGCCTGGCCGACACCGGTTAGCCCGTTAGCTTGCTGTTGGCTAAGCTAGCTAGTCAAATGGCAGTCCGCGGATGACGAGCCCACTAACCTCCAGCGTCAATGACGGAGCTGTGGCTGCTGCTGCTGACTGGGCGGTGTAAGGCTTCTCGGTGAGACGTGAATAATACAATCCATCCACAACAATCGGACGAGGTAAACGGGAGCGACAAAAGTGACGGCTGGTGTGGTGATAAACCCATTTACTGTGGGTTTACACTTTTAAATCCCTTCTAGATGCGTCGTATTTCAGCTCTTGGCCGTCCACTCAGTGTGTGCTGCCTTCACAGGCAGCTGCACTGAAAGGTTACGCTGTGCATGCGTGAATGTGCGTAATGAGCGAAGATCGTCTGTATTTTAAACGGATGAATTACTCGGTGATTAAAAAAACCGTCCCACATTCCTCCTGTTATGACTCGGAGCAAACAAATCATTTAAATTCTGTCAGATCAATTCAGTCAATCAGATATTTAATTTTACGAAAGTAATGTAGAGGTTTGACTCTGAGAATAAAATAGGAGAACTGCCTATAAGCTTGACAGAATATGTATGTTCACAATCTTCATCCTCTTATGGTAAAATAATTGAATTATTTTCTTGTTGAATTGAATTTCTTGTTAATTAATTATATTTAATTATATTTATTTTATCAGGTTTGTTGCCAAGAAGATTTACACATACAAGGTATTTGCCTTGGTATATTGGTGAATAACAATAAACATAGTAATTAGAAAATATTAGTAAAGATGAAAGCAAGTACTTCAAGTAAAGAAGCATAAATAGAAAATTTCAAATTGACAGTAACATATGAAAAGCTATTATAAAAACAATATGTAGGAATGCATTATGTCACCTGCAGTTTACATGTTAGCCAAATACCCTGTGGATTTGAAATGCTTTTTAACATACACATCCATGAAGGCTTGCTGAGGCTCATTCAAATGTAAATCATCCTAAACAAACAAAAAACCATGATTAGGTCCAATACCTTCTTTTTTTTTCACCAGGCCAAATAAAGATAAAGATAAATTGCCATGCCATTGGTGTGGGCAAAATTGACAGAGCTTGAGCTATATAATAATATCGCTACCAGGAACTAGAGGCAGAGCAGAGTGAGAGGTCTTTCTGCGTTTCCCCTCTTTCTTTCTGCTACATATCAGGCGAGGGGGCGTATAAAAGCCAATCAGAGATGCTGGTGCAAACGTAACTACAGCATCTGCATGGCGTTGTGGTTTGGGGGGGGGGGGGAGAAATAAATCAAAACAATTATTTAATACTGTCCACAACCTTAATCATTGAATACCACGATGACACTCACAAAAATAAATTTTAGACCGTTTTTCTTTTTTTTTTTTTTTTTACATCCTCCTCCTCCTCAAACGAAACATTCACATCCACGAACAGGACACATGCATTTCCTCTTTCATTTTAGTGTAGGTGTGACTTTCATTACAGTCATTTGATCCTCTACTCCTTCCCCTTGCTATTAAAGTACATCAGATGTGAAGTCCACATCCCGGAGTGCTCCCGACAAACCCTCCAGTCTGAATCTGTGCGATTTGGCGCTGAGCAGGAGACCGACCCACCGACCCACCGGGCCTGGATTCTAAAAGCAGGGCGCTTTTGTTAAACCAGAGGAAGAGGGAGCTAGAGATCGGCGTTATTAAGAAGACTGCACACCGGAGGGGGGCGAGAATTGAACATATCTGTCTCCCGCATGGGGTTTTCACTAAATGCTCCAGCCCCTACACCGAGGAAGAGCCACGCATTTGGATTGGGCAGCGCATGGCAGCGACCAGATAGCGTAACAACCCTCCCCCTCCTCCTCCTCTGCTGAGAATTGGGTTAAAACGAAAAAGGAAAGGCCTGCGCTTTATCTATATTACAGGGATTTTTTTTTTTTGATTTTTGTCTCATAGATTAAACGAGGAGACGTTGCTGGCTGGTGTATGTGTTTAGAATGGGACACGCTGAAGGTATTGGCATTTTTTGGGGGTTTTTTTCCCCCTCCTTCATTTTATTTCCTCGCATCTCTCGACTCGGCATCAAAATCTGTGCTGCTCCTTTGCTCTCCCCCCGTTAGCGATAAGCGTGTTTGCCATAGCTGCTGCTGCTGTTGATGCATGTTGTTGTTGTCCCCCCCCCTCCTCCTCCCTTCTTTTCCTTTTGGGTCGTATCTAGCTAATTTCCAGGCACATTTCCCTCTTAAACCGCCAGTGATGGAGGTATAATCACGCCAGACAATTTGATTTAAAGGGGGTAAAGGCAGCCATATTGGCAATGGAATGTTAGCCTAGCCTAACATTAGCTTTCCCCTTTCATCTTCCTCCATGTGTGACGCTCACAAACGGACAAACGGTCACTGCGAACGTTTAGTCGCGTAGAGAAAAGACAGGCCGCCGTATCCCCGTGTCGTGCGTGTTTTCTGACCGATAAACCTGGTCGCATCTTTTCAAGACGAGCACCCCGTTGATGCCATGTAGCTTTAGGCTAACATCGCAGGAAGCTATAAGATCCTTCAGTGGAAACATTTGTGTCTGCGCAGTCGTTTTTTTTTTTTATTTTTTAACACAACCCCACAGTTGTAACCATGTTTTGGTGTTTACCACACCAGATACGAGCCCGACAAATATACCACAAGTCGATATATGTAGCTAGTGACCGTTAGTTGACATATTTTATGGATGTTTACATCACCGTTAACCACCGTTGCCAGTGCTGGGCAGCCTGCTCAGGCATGAAACCACACTCGGTGGATTCACTGTGAACGTGCGAGCCACAACATTTTTTTTTTTTTTTAACCCGATGAATTAATCACGGTAGACATTAAAAGTGCCAAAGTATTAAGAGTGCAAACCAGAGACCGGTAGCTGCTCTTTTGTGTTGCTTGTGATAGCAAGCCACCATGTGTTTCGTGTTGGATGAAATATAAAAACTCAAAACTGATGATCTGTAGCTTGTGAAGAAGAGGCACTACACGGATGATTAATGGCTATAAAAGAGGAACAAAAGTTAACTCAGTCCGAAGTCACGAGTTGCCTGGAATTTGTGTTTGTTTTGAGGGCAGGTTTAAGATAACTGATGGTGGTTTTTGACTGAGGATATACCCTGTTTTTGGAAAGACTTTGGCCATAAAAGTCCACCGATTGCCCACTGGCATCCAACAGTCACACAGCCCTGTGACTTTATCAGGCCTTCAACTAACAATTATTTTTTAAATGTATTGGTTAATCGGCAGATCAGTTCAATACACTTGAGTAATCATTGGTGTATGAAATAGTTCAAAATGCCCATGAACCCGAGTAAACATAATGAAATTGCTAGCTTTGTTTGACCAACAGTCCAAATATAAATGATGTTGCATTTACTATTATGGAAGACAAAAAAAAAATCAACGAATACTCACATTTGAGAAGCAGTGATTTTATTTTATTTTTTTTTAAAGAAATCTTGTGTGCCAGTTTGACTTGAAGTACAACTGAAGTGATTATCAAAATTGCTCAATTAATCTACTTATCATTTCAGCTCTTTAGTTTTTAGGAGCTATGGTTAGATTTGAGATATACTGTATCTATTCTCAAGATGGAGTTAAATGTCACCTATTTTATGTCTCCATAAAGCATCAAAGCTAGATTACGTGCCAGGCACAGCTCTAGGGCCCCTGAAGGCACCCCAGTCTACTGTTGGCAATTATTTTATTTGCCACACATGCAAATTTGTTTGCAAATACGCATCACTAAAGCACAGTATTAGATGCAATGATATGGGCAGGGCTTTTATTGGGACGTTTCAGTGTGTAGATACAGACAGAAGGATGTTGCATTTATGTTATGCAGACATGCACCTTAACCACAAGGCCACCAGGAAGCCTTGGTTCTGTGGTTTTACTTTATCCTGAGGCCCTGTCTTAGTTGTATAGGTTCCCTGTGTCAAACTCAAGTTTTAAAATATCAGATTATATTATGCCTGTATGGTGGTATCCCAGAATAGGAGTACTGGTAGGTCTCTGGGCAAAATAATATGAAATAATATGAAGCTGCCATGTGTGGTCTGCAGTATGAACTGTACCTGATAGGCACTTGAACAGAAAATATACACAAATACATACGCAATGCATAGAGAGTGGCAGGAAGCAGAGGGTCAATCTGGGCCCAAACAGGGTCATACAGAGAGGAGATTTCATGTGTGTAATGTCAAGCTGGTGCTACATGTTCTATTGTTTCTTAGGGCTGCGTGAAGGATAAATGAGATGATCTTGAACAAGGTATTTTGAGTGGTTTGTTTGTCTTGGTTTTGAAGACTGTGTAGTCGTTTAAGTGATAATGATTTAATCAGAGGCTACCTGTGTCTCATTTAATTGCATATATCTCTGTCGACAGGTCCAGTCAAAGAAAAAGACAGTTAAGGATGCAGGAGCCCAACAATGGATTTCTCCTTCTCTTTCATGCAAGGGATCATGGGAAATACAATTCAGCAACCCCCTCAGCTCATTGACTCAGCCAACATCAGACAGGAAGGCACCTGCGACACTGGCAGTGACCCGGGAGAGGATGGTGGACACTCCTACGATGCTGCCCTGGATGCAGAGTTTTCCTACCCGCCGTCGGCCTCGGAGGACATGTCGCAGGTCTCCAACGGCTACCCGCCGGGTCTCGGTATGTACGAGCCACAGGCCAAGTTCTCCATGTACTCGCAGTTCCCCAACGGCTCGGCTAACGGCTACGGGGCCATACGGAGCTACGGAGAGCACGGCCTCATGCCGGGGGAGGGGACGGTCCTGAGAGGCCCAGGCCTCCAGGAGAGACCTTTGTCTCCCGTGTCTCCCCCTCTGCCCACACATCACCCACACCTCCACCACCATCATCATCACCCCCATCACCACCACCACCACGCGCATCACTTCCAATCAAACCCACCTCATATACAAACCCACCCGCATCCACAGAGTCCTCCGCCACCACTGCCCTCCCAGCACCACCTGCCCCAGACGCCTCACATCATGACCCACACTCTCCCCCCTCCTCCCCCATTACACCTGCCCTCCTCCAGTCCTCCACCCTCCCTTGTGGACAGTACGCCCTCTTCTCAGCCCTCCCGCACCCCGTCCAACACCCCTGGTGGGGTTCTGAAGAAAACCAGCTCTCCTGAGATCAAGCTGAAGATTATAAAGACGTATCAGAATGGAAAAGAGCTGTTTGAATCTGCGCTGTGTGGAGACCTGCTGCAAGAACTGCAGGTAATGCACGTATGCATCACACACAAGTCTGCATCTTATCACTGTAGACACAGAGGTCATGTCCTCTGTATTTTTTTATATCTCTTTACTTTTTTCACTCTGAGGGAAATTAATAATCTTCTATATATTTTGAAATTTAAAAAACATGAATACTTTGTTACTTAATGTTTTAAAGCTGAAAAGATTCGTTGCATACTCTTTCCAATCCAGTCCAATTTTTATTTAAGTGATTTCTCATGCAAAAATACTAAACGTGCTGATTCCAGCTTCTCAAACGTCTCTTGATTTAAGCCTCTTGAGTGGGAAACTTTTGTCATTCTTGATCTTGGACAAAAAGTCCCACTCACTATCTTTTTAACAACATCTCGCAGTCCTCATCAATGTAAACAGATGCCTCTTGCCTTTTATTTTGGGCTGCACGGACATTTTAGGACTACAATAGTAATCTCAACATGTGTATTATTTTTTTAAACCTTGCTTTTATTTTTGCATGTTCTATATATGTCTGTAAATCAGCAAAACTAAATCTACACCTAGATCATTTCTGCTGTCAAAGTAAAAGAACCTGACCTAACCTCATCCCACATGCTATCCTACCGCTGCATCTTGTGAACTTTGTGTTTCGTAAGTATTCATTATGCCTGTTCATAGATAACTTTATTATTAAGACAATTACAAGAAATTAAATTATCATTTCATATTTATTTATCAGACCAATACAATATGAACAAACTACTAAGACGTCTGAGAGAGAAATGGCAAACGGCAAATTTATTCCTGGGGGGGGGTCAAATGAATAATTTACATACAGTTAGAGCTGCAACTAACAATTACTTAAATTATTGATTAAACAAATACTTTATCTTACCAATGAATTGTTTGGCGACGTCTTTAAATAAGCTTGCTTTGTCCAAATAACATAAATATTTAGTTTTAACATACAAGACAATGAAAAGTAGGAAATCTTCACATTTTGGAGGCTGGAACCAGCTTTTTTGGTATTTTTCCTTGAAAGATGATTTAATGGTTAATCCATTATCAAAATTATTGCACATTAACTCAAGGAAGCTTGATTTCAGCAGACAGAGTGATCCATTTTGATTTATCTTTTTATAGAAAAAGAAAAAAGTGAACTGATGTCCTTTTTCTGTTTTCTAAACTTCAGGAGGAGTCTCAGAAGAACGAGGCCGCTCAGATGAAGCGCAGACATGAGAGGAAGAAGGAGAAGAGGAAAAAGAGTGCAAGGCTGCAGATGCAGGTCCAGGAACAGAGCCTGGACCAGAGCCAAGCACAGGCAGGTACCACGGGCCAGACAGAAGACATCCACATCCAGCCCCAGCCGATAGAAACGCCCCCGGCCCAGACGGAGAAACCTCAGAAGACCGTTAGTAAAACTGAACCAAAGACGCTGAAGGCAAGAGCTCAACTGTTGTCTCTCCATAGCAGTTTGAAGTCTTTGCAGATCAATTACTGCAGATTGTAGTAAACATACTTATTCATGTTCAGGTTCCGAAGGTCCATCATCCATCAGTGATCCAAGAGACAGGCTTCTGTAAGGAGTTTGTGATAGGAGATCTGGTTTGGTCCAAGGTGGGCACCTACCCCTGGTGGCCCTGCATGGTCTCCTCAGATCCACAGATGAAGGTCCACACACGCATCAACACCAGAGGTAACAGCACACATGTTCCAAAAAATACTCCTTGCGCTCTGAAGCTGCCTGGTTTTTCTTTCATGAAAGCATGAATGTTTGAGGACACAAATGCCACAGCTTGTTTTCCTTTTTGCTGTGCAGGTCACAGGGAGTATCACGTCCAGTTCTTCGGCAGTGTGGCCGAGCGAGCTTGGATCCATGAGAAGAGGATAGTCATTTACCAGGGGAAGCAACAGTTTGATGAGCTTCAGGCTGAGACTCTGCGCAAGGCCACAAACCCTGTAGAGAAACACAAAGTACGTATGAATGCACCAAAGAAATGTAGTCAGACTGATCCAATATAAACACTTTGTAGATTGAGGTTGTTTTTTGTTTTTGTTTTTTCATATGTATGCAGGCATTTTCAGGGGAAGAAACATTACATTTAATTTTCAGTAACATGAGAATGGGTTATGTATTATGATTTTGTTAACATATAAAAATATAAATAAATCAACTTTACAGTATTGGTAGGAGTAACAGTATATTAGGTGCTACTCTTTTTGTTTATATGTATATTTCTACACAGTATAGTAGTTGTCAGAGAGGTGTGAGAAAGACGAGAAGTATTTTACAGTTCAAGACTTCACACCAGCCTTTGCTCTGCTCAGTGTATTGGATTATTGAAGACGTCATTTTTTGTTTTTATGTAAAATGGTTATTTATTTTGGATATACACCTATTTATTTATATAGCCCAATCACAAATTTAAACAGTTTAAAATCATAAAATTTTGCACTTTGTAGATTAAATAGAATTAGTTTGATTCTCAAATATTGAATGTATTTTGAAAGACTAATTCACTGTTTAAATGAATGAAGTTCATTTGATTTGTTATGCCATCTCATCCACATGGCTCATCCCTATTATAACACAAACAACAACATCAATGTTTATAGTACAATTTAGTTTCCAATTTGAAGGTCTCTTTTTCAAACAACCATTTCAGTCATTGTGAGTCCTTCATATTCAGTAACTTGTATCCTTTGTAATTAGGGTAAATTACAGTAAGCAGTGTCAACAGCAGAAAACAATCTTTGGGGACATGAAATATGGGTGAAAATCTTTTTTTTTTTCACTATTAATTAAAGAAAAAGGTAAAAAAATCAGGGTACTTTTTGTTTATAATCTGAGAAAACTATGTAAGTATAGCACTGTTTCTAAATTGTTCCATGTACATTTCTTGCATTATGAAGTTGTTTTAAACCATCATGGATGCCAGTACCAATACCAGTCTCCAGTCCAGGTTCTCCAGTCAGACAAGTTCTATTTAGAAATAAAGTTCATCTGCAATTTTGTACCTTGTTGATGTTTTCTCCAGCTTCTGAAGCCTATCCCTCAGCGGGAGCGTTCTCAGTGGGAGGTGGGTGTGGGCCACGCCGAGGACGCCTTCCCGATGACGCGGCAGGAGCGAACTGACAACTACACCTTCATCTATGTTGACCCAGAGCCTAATGAAGGCCCGCCCAGCAAGAAACCCAACATCAGAGCCGAGAAACGAAACCGGCGCTCCAGCGGCTCAATCAGTAAGAAGGAAGATGGAGGCGTGAAGTCACCAGACAGAGAGCAGCCGCCACGAAGGCAGCTGCCACGCAGACAGTGTAGTGTTTCAAACACAGATGTGAACACGAACTCCCAGGCCTCAAATGATGAGAAGAACCAGAGGGGGGACCAGCGCAAGACCAGCTCCCCAAAACAGAGCACTGGTTGTGATGCACGAGCACAGCAGGACTCACCGCCACCAGTCAGGGCCTGGAAAACAGCCGCCGCCAGAAAGTTGCTGCCTCTCTCCATCACCATGAAGAGGCTGAATGTGGAGATCACAAAGTGTGACTGGCCTCTCCTGCAGAAAAAAGCAGCTGCATCTCCGAAAAAAGACCAAGAAGAAGAGAAGGAGGAGCGAGTGGAGAGAGAGGCCAGGCAGCCCGACCTGGGATACTGCTCACCTGAGGTTGGTGTAACTAAGGCAGGCAGAAAAATGTATACATGACAAGAGTTATCCTGTAAGGACATTACAAATGTTGATTCTTTGAGCAGGACAGTAGAGCTAAACCTGAGCCCAGTCCTGAGGAGGAGGAAGACGGGGACGAAGGGGAAGAAGAGGGGGAGGAGAGAAGAGGCTCCCCTGCAAGTCGGAGGAGTGAGGAGGGAGGAATGCAGCAGACCTCCTCTCCTGGATCACCGCACAGTAGTCCACAAGGTAAAACACATACCTGCAGGGTGTTTTTATGTATTTATTTATTTATTTACAAATATTTGACGTATAAAGTCGGTGAGAAATGCAGCTCAATATTTTTATGTGTTTTCAGGCTCCCAGGAGAGGAAGCTGCAGCGGCGATCAGTCAGGAGCAGGTCTGAGTCAGAGAGGGGCAGCGATCCTGTCCCTAAGAAGAAAACCAAAAAGGAACAGGTATCAGATCTCCTGTGGGGAGTATAGTTAAGATAAGACATTTCACAGATTGATTCCAGCTGGGTCCGGGTTTCCATTACACTGTTTTCTTTTTTTCTTCTACACTCTCAGCTATCAAATGAAGGCAAAATTTCCCAAAATATAATAAAGTTTAAAAAAAAAAAAAAAAAGAGGAAACGCATGGTTTGTTGATGGGGGGCATTTCGCTTCAGGTACCAGTGAGACAATGAAATACGATCTGTGATTCATGAGTTTGAAAGCTCATCAGATGCCAAAACACTCCACAGAGGTGTATAGTATTATGAGAGGATAATACAACACTGGAAAGTTGTGAGTGGAATTACTCTTTGCAAAGTAATTTACCAGAAATGTATGCTGGAATGCATATGAATATATATAACGGTATATTGCATTGCAACAAAGTTGAGCCAGATTCAACTTTTCTTCCAGACAACCCCAAGTTTTTGTTGCTGGAGCCCTCTTGTCTGCACACCTGCTACAGTCATGGTAAAAAGAAAGTACACCCTCCTTCAATTTAATGTTTTTATTCATCAGGGCCTAAATTATTTTTATGTGGTCCTCACCGATGTCCATAAACAAAAGAATAACATCAGGTGACAAAACAACAGATTTCAATATGTAGTCAGTTTCCCATAAGTAAGTAGTGACATCCAGAAACTGGGTGGGGAAACAATAAGTACACCCTTCCTACTTCCACAATCATTAAGAGAGTAATTAGCAGCCAGGTGATACTAATCAAATGCACAAGATTACTTACACATTAAGAAGTGTGACTACCTCTATAAAAGTAGAACTTTTGGCAGTTTGGTGTTCTGGAGTACTGTGGTGTGTGTCTGCATCTTGCCAAGAACTCCGAGAAGCAACTGTTGCTGCTCATCGGTCTGAGAAGGGTTATAAGGCCATCTCCAAACTATTTGGAATTCACCATTCAACTGTGAGAAGGATTGTTTACAAATGGAGAAACTTCAAGACAGCTGCCAATCTTCCCAGGAGTGAGCATCCCAGCATATTCTGTCCAAGGTCAGACCGTTTCATGGTCAGACATATAAAGCAAAACCCAAGAGCTACATCACGTGACCTACAGGCCTCTGTAAGCACTTGACATATTTGTGTTCATGTTCATTTGTGTTCATCCTTTGGACTGATGAGACAAAAGTGGAGATGTTTGGTCATTATGCACTGTGCCATATTTGGCGGAAACCAGACACCGCGTATCGCCACAAACGCCTCATACCAACTGTCGAGCATGGTGGTCGAGGGTGATGACTTGGGCTTGTTTTGCACTCGCAGTACCTGGTAAAATTGCACTCGTAGAGACGAGGGTGAACTCCACTTTATACCGGCGTATTCTTGAGACAAATGCGAGGCCATCTGTCCAGCAGCTTAAGCTGAGCCGACATTGGGTCACACAACGGGACAATGATCCCAAGCACACCAGCAAATTGACATCTGGATGGCTAAAGGAGAACAAAATGAAGGTGTTGGAATGGCCCAGTCAGAGTCCAAACATCAACCCCACTGAGATGCTGTGGTGGGATCGTAAGAGAGCTGTGCATAAACGAATGCCCTCAGACATAAATATACTGAAGCAACGTTGTAAACAAGAGTCGGCCAAACGATGTGAGAGACCATAAACTCCTACAGAAAACGTTTACTTCAAGTTATTGTTACTAAAGGTGGTTCTACATGCTACTGAATTACAGGGTGTATTTATTTGTTCCCACCCAGTTTCTGGATGTTGGCTTACTTTTGGGAAACTGACTACATACTGAAATCTGTTGTGTTTTTTTGTTGTCACCTGATGTTTTTCTTTTGTTTATAGACATTGGTGAGGACCACACAAATGTAATTGAGGCCCTGATGAATAAAAACATTAAATTGAAGGAGGGTGTACTTTATTTTTACCATGACTGTATGTCAGTGCAGTGGCCTCATTGAAATGAACAAGGGAGCTTCATTATTTTCTGCAGTGCTAATGGTGGTCCAAACAAGGCCTTAGTGAGAAATCCTCAAACTAACCTGCTACCACCTGAATCACAATTACCACCGTGATTACCTAAACGTCCACTTTTTTTGTCCCTCACAGGCGGAGATGGCACCTGAGACCACACTGAGGACAGGTTCACAGAAAGGTAGGCCATCCTTCTTTCATGCCTCCTGTAAATATCTGCCGTGGGAACCGCTTATACTTATTCTTTTATTGCCCCCCCATGTGATGCTCTAGGAGCCAGTGAGATCTCGGATGCCTGCAAGCCCCTGAAGAAGCGAAGCAGAGCGTCAACGGATGTGGAGATGGCTTCTTCTCAGTACAGAGACACCTCTGATTCTGACTCTAGAGGCCTCAATGACCCACAGGTAGGCTTAGAAAACATGCATAGAAATGCCCACACACAAAGAGGAAAATAATGCTTTTCTCCTGTGCACATAAAATGTATATACGTACATCCAGAGGCAAATGTCACAGTATACTCATTGAATTTGTCTTAGTTGATAATTAATTCTAAAAATGGCAAAGATTCAGTGCTTCTAGCATCTCAAATCTGAATATTTGATAGTTTTCATTCTTTTTTTTAATGATCATATTCTGAATATTTTTGGGTTCTTTACTATTGATTGGACACACCATGTACTACTCTGGATATCTACACGCTTACTCTGCTGCGTCTGTGCTTGATAAGACTGGATTCCTTCAGAACACATCAACACCCTTTTTTCTTGATCTCGCAGGGTTTATTTGGGAAGAGTCTTGACAGTCCAGCGGCGGCAGATGCAGATGCTTCAGATACTCAGTCTGTGGACTCTGGCTTGTCCCGTCAGGACGGCAGCACCGGCAAGAGAGACACTGTCTGCCAGGTAGGCGCTGCTCATGATTTTAACACTGTGATACTCTCTTTCTTCTGAAAGCGTACAGAGGTTGTTCTAACCGTCTTCCTCTGTGTGTTTGTGTGTAGATCTGCGAGGTGTATGGTGAGGGTTTGGTTGTGTGTGAAGGTGACTGCAGCAGACAGTTTCATCTTGAGTGTCTTGGTCTGACGTCCCTACCTGAGGGCCGATTCACCTGCTTGGAATGTAGAAATGGTGAGCAAATCAGAAAACATCTTCACCATAAAATCTTGTTTGGTGCTTTACTATCACAGACTCTGTCTTTTCTTTTTCCAGGCAATCATCCTTGTTTTAGCTGTAAGACAGTGGGCCAGGAGGTGATGCGCTGCTCTGCGTCCGGGTGTGGTTGTTACTACCACGAGGATTGTGTCCGTAAACTCCCGGGCACCACCAGCAGTACGGGTGGAGGTTTCTGCTGCCCTCAGCACATCTGCTCTACCTGCTGCCTGGAGAGAGACCTCCAACGAGCCAGTAACGGTAAAACTGCTTCTGCTTTTTTTTCTCTTCATCTTTTTCGTGTTTGAGCCTGCAGTGGAAGCTGTGGGCCAATGAGTCAGTGCTACGTCAGCAAAATGTAAAGAAAGTGTATGAAAAACAAAACTTTCCATTGCATTTTAGATTTCTAAGCTCGTATCTAGCTGATGTTATTGATCAACAGAAAAAAGCTCTAATAATGATTGCAAGGGTCAAGGCAGTACTTCCCTGTAAGAGAGAAGGAGAGTGCAAGAGGAAGAAAAAAAAAAGAGGACTGACGAAAAGGTGCTACTTTAGGAGATGCGCCTTGACTGAAATGTTGCGCTGCGTTTCCTGCAGAATGTTTGTTGACACACTCTTTATTTATTTAACTTTTATTTAACCAGGAAGTCACTTGCTAAGAACATCCGGTTCCACTTCAAACTGAAAGTACTCCTATTTAGTTTGAGGCAAGCGGCACCTGGAGGCTGCAGGCCTTTGGAGAAAAATAAAGTAATATAATAGGACCTCGTTGAAACTCGTTCTCTGCATTTAACCCATCCTGCCATCCTTCCTCCTGAGGCCTGGAGCAGTGGTCAGCCTTCAATACGGCGACTGGGGACCAAGTCCAAGTGCTTATGCACTATCTTGGTCAGGAACAGGGCACTCTTACAACACCAAGGGGCAACTTAGGGTTCAGTGTCTTGCCCAAGGACACTTCGACGTGTGGACGGGAAGAGCTGGAATCGAATCGTTCCATGTTAATAGCCATGTTTCAGAAAATGTCTGTTGATGATCCTGCATTATCCTGCTGGGAATCTGAAACAGTGGAACTTGTGCACTCTTGTGGTTTAAAAATGAAACCTCAGATGCTAAGGTGCCAAAAAATGTGCCTAGAAAACATTTATCACACTGACACAATCAAGTACTATTTGTAGCTTTGACACAAGGCAGGATTAATGCTGTTAGTACCTGATTCTGACCAGCATATGCATTTTTACATAGTGATGGAGACAAATAACATCCTTCAGCAAATTATGTTATAAATAAATAAATGTATCCTACATCCAATCCAAGTAGGAGACAATCGTGGTTGTATTCAGAATTTGTATCCAGTCCATAACTGGTTTCCAACCTTATAGGTTTATGATCCCTTTGAAAAAAGCAGTGTCTATCTGTGGCACTTTGTCACATTTCAGATGTTGATGAGTTGTTGGTAGCTCTGCCAAAAAGACATTTCTGTCCTAAGCTTCTCAGATGGTTTGATTTAAATAACCGTTTGATGCCCAAGAAGGTAAAATTATCAAATATTTCACACAGAAATCCAAAAAGGTAAGAGAAAAGTCCAAAAAATTAAGAACTTAAATTTTTTTCTATATTTCAACCACATTAAACATCTCACAACCCTCCAGATTTATATTGTGATGTTCGGGTTGGGAACCACTGGTCCCAACATGTTTGCCTTTTTTGTTAAAAGTACAATCATGCAAGAAGGAAAAAATACATTTTAACAAGTGAAGACCGAAGCCACCAAAAAAGTACCAAGTGGTCATATTTTTTTTTCTTTAGTTACAGCTGGAGCCCATAAAGGAATCTGACCTACTTCATTCTAAATGTCTGCAATGAAAGGCAACAAACCTTTTTCACTTTTCAGTTTGTGCCTGTTGTTGTAAAGTGTAAAAGGTCAGAACAAAGTGTCCCTGAGTCTTTTCTCTCCCTCCCTCCTCTGCTTATCGTCCAGGTCGTCTGATGCGCTGTATCCGCTGTCCACTGGCCTATCACACAGGAGACAGCTGTGTGGCGGCAGGCAGCGTCGCCCTCACCCATCACATCATGGTCTGCAGCAGCCATGGCAGCGGCAAGAGGAACGGCCTCCTCACCTCCCCCATCAACGTGGGCTGGTGCTTCCATTGTGCCAGAGGTAAGCGCTCACAACTGTACACACTAACCTTCCCCTCCTACAGCCGTGATTCATCAGTGACCCTGAACAGACAAATGTGGAAGTTCTTGATTTTGCTGATTTCCACAAGATCAGTTCTTCTCACTTGCACTTCACGTTGGAGCCGATCAACCTCCATGATTGTAGTGTTTTTCATCTAAATTTTTTTTGTAATATAACCATCTTTGCAGTAACATCTCATGAATGAAAACTGAAATGTCACATACTTTGATATTTTATGTTTTGATTTTTTTTAATATTACATGTTTTAATATTACATGTTTGGCATGGTTCATGAATAGCAGTGAGTGCTGTGAAATGTAATGTTTGTTTTCCATCCCAATACTAATACTTTGAATGTTACACTGCACTCCACCTAAAACAATCCCATCTGTCCCGGATGGCGACAAGTTAGAAAACACAGGATTTACCCCTCCTTTTTGGGTTTTTATTTTTATTTTATTTTTTTATAAAAGACTTTTGCCCAGTTTAGATGTGATGTTTTGCCTGTCAACCCATAAGTTGAGTGCCCTGTTTGGCCTCTTTGTGTTTGGACAAACCTTGTTTTACTTGTTTCTTCTGTATGTGTGCGTGTGTGAGAGAGACCGTGTGGGTGTGTGTGTCTTCGTCCTTTCTCTTCTTTTTGTGACTGTTGGGTAATTTCGAGTTTGACTGCGGCTCACCCCCGTCTTTTCCTGTGTGTCTTGTGTAGGGCTGTTAGTGCAAGACCTTACTGACACCATATTAAGTTCATATGCCTATAAGTCCCACTACCTTCTGACTGAGTCAAATCGTGCTGAGTTGAAATTACCTATGATTCCCTCTCCTTCGTCAGCTACCAAAAAGAATGTTGGGAAAGGTAACTGAACAGTTTTTCTCTTTCTCCTTTTGTCCCACTGGTCTGTGTTTGTGTTGTGCCTGCTCCCATTCTGATTTAGTTTCCCTTTTTTTGTACGCATCTTTCATTTCAAAGCCTCGAGTTGCAAAGTTTATTAACTGGTTAAAAGTGCAGTTAATTTTAATGCAGAGTGGTGCAAAGTAACCTCAGCCAAGTTCCCTAATTCAATAACTGATAACAGCGGGCCTCGTGCAAGAGCAGTTTTGTATTCATATTCCAAAACATCTTTTTTGGGGGGGCATATCAGGAGTCGGGTTTCCAAAACTATACTTGCTGTAAAGTGGCCTTTTTCGAAGATATTTTGATATATAACAGTAGGAAAAGCGCACAAGAAAATTGGTTAAATTTAGCTGGTATTGTGCATGTTGGCTCAAAGTCGCACTTTCATGGCTCGCTGAGACGAAATCATTAATTTTGTTAGCAATCCTTGTGCTTTTCTTACTATGACAAATTAAAAGGTCTACTGTTTATATATAATAAAAAAAAAATTTGCTCATTTCAACCTGATGTGTCACCTCATGATGTTCACCTCCCCTCATATAGCGATGATGTTCACGGCATCATCGCTATATAAGGTGATCTGTTCCACTGCATTTGTGGCCAACTTTTAATTCCAAAATGAAAAGAATAGCCTAAAATCCTGCTGTCACAAATCCGCAGACAAAAACAGAACACATTTTGCATTGTCAGTAGAAGTATTAGAGGGGCCCAAAAACGATAAGAAAAAAAATACAGCTACCAGCGATGTCATCAGAGCAGCACTGTACTGAGGAAAGAAAATGAGAAGAAATGGTGTGATAAAATTTAAAATCTTAAAGTTCACTTACTTAGCTATTCCTGGAGCTTCCGGCGGCCATTGCCTTCTTCAGCAGGTGGAACCTCTCCCAGGTGTCATCATGTCACCTAAGTACAGGACCTGGATCACATGACAACAGGTGGTCATACTGTGTAACCCCTGCCTCCGAAGTGAACCTTAAGTTCCTGAAGTAAGAATTTTATATGATATATCTTATATGTAAATATGTGTTTCCATGGTCAAGAATGTTCGGAGAGGGAGTGGTTTCACATGAAGATACTAAAAAATATCTTGCTATGGTAAAGTGGCTCATGTCTTAAGATAGGAGTTGGTGGAGGGGATGTGATGTCACAGAGCACAGAGGTGGATGAGAGAATATTATTGAGCAGGTGATTTTACACGGTTAGGTGCAGAAGAGGTTTTTCTAAAATATACCAATAAAATCCCGTCAAAGAAATCCTCTCAGTAAATTGGCATGCCGTGATGATTTGGTCTATTGTACGACAGTATAAGAAAACTGGTGAATGCAACAAGTTCTCTTAAATCACTTGTACGTGCTGTTGGTATGAGAGTGGTTCTTGCACGAGGCCCATTGTGAGATTGGTTCGTGCTCTGCATGAACAGTCAGTCTTGGGTATACATCTCTGCAATAAAGTTGTTATAAACAAGATAAATCAAATGTTATAACAATTTTCAACTAGTACAGTTTCTCTGCTGGGAAAATATAATTGGTCATCTTAAACTACCGTATGACGTCTTGATGCAGGATGCTCTGGATAAGTTCTGTCTGTGGTTTGTGGAGCTTATCAATGCTGGAGGCGCTCTGCTTCGTCACTCTGGGCTTGTTTTTTGATTTGAAAGGCCTTGTTCAACCTCTTTTATGCTGACTGCAACTAAGTTTTATTTTTGACTGATACTTTCAGATGAAATGAAATCTTGGCTCACCTCATCATCTTGAGCTTTGACCTGCCTTGGATGGAATATAAACTCAATCCGGACTAGATTTGAGTACAGAAATTAGTTCTCTAGTGCAAGAATAGTGAAATTACTCTCTTTAAAGTTGTGATTTTAGTACTACATTTCATTAAAGAAAAACATGTAGCAAATTGCAATATTATAAAAAATATATGATTCCATGCAAGGTGGTCTGTGCAGGATGCGATATGTGTGATGGGAAAAGTTTGCTTTACTGGCAGGACTGCATGCCTGCTTTTTGCCAATAACTTATTTGAGTGTAACCCTGATTCCTTGTTAACTTGCTGGCTGATTTTAGTCCTGTGCTGCCGCATGTATTCCCCATAGACTGGTCTTGGTACAGTGCTCTGAATCTGATTGACAGACATGCTGTAACTGCTGCAACAAAAGTTGTAACTGACCTGAGAACCCCATGCAGAGGTTTCCAAACATTTTTCAGTCCCTTTCATGCAGCATGGCTCTCACAGGAGCCGTCACTGAAGCAAAAAGCTCCTGGCTTTTGTTTTTCATTTCAGAATAATGACCAGATTTTATTGTGGGAGCTGTTTTCATATCCCACTAGATGTTGGAAAACCGTAACTTGGCACCGGCTTTGTAGCATTTATACTTTGTCCTAGGCTTGTCTGCAAATGAGATTCAGAGTTTGTCCAGGTTTTAATGTGCATCACCTAATCATACACTCCTCCTCTCTTTGCATACCAATTTCCCACAACGCATGCACACACACTCACTCACACACATACATATACACACATACATGTGTACATCCATACAATTGTAGGAGGCAAGTTGCTGTGCTGCGACTCATGCCCGGCTTCCTTCCACCCGGAGTGTCTGGAGATGGAGATGCCGGAGGGGGCGTGGTCCTGCAGTGATTGCAGGGCAGGAAAGAAACCTCACTACAAACAAATTGTCTGGGTCAAACTAGGCAACTACAGGTACGCAGAGAGCACTGATTATAGACTGCTGAGGGTTGTGCGACTGTCAGTTTATGGTACGGTTACATTTTAAAGGGTAATTCTGGTGATAATCTATTTTTCTTTTGTCAAAAAATCCAAAAGAGACCAAAACCCTCAATGAAGTATTGCTTATGTAGATGTAATTCAGATAAATTGTATTCCTCCAAAAAACATGCATTAGATACGATGTTCCTACATTTACAATTAACATGGGCACTGTAGTTTATTTTGACTCAATCCCACATACACCGTACTGCTTTACTCAACAGTTTAAAAATAAAACAAAAAACTAGATTAATATGCCTCTGAAAACAGTGCCTTACAAATTGATTATCTACTCAAATTTAACTAACCTCTGCTAAAAGTGGCAATGCCCAGCAGTTTTAGGAAATTGTTTAGCCTTTTTCAATGGTAGAACTATATATTCATGACCCACCCTCAATCGGAACAAATGTGCTGAGAACCAGACGGGCTGGTAACAGTCTAATGTGCTATTGGTTTTGGTCTTTTCATAGCATTAGTTGACATTAATAAAAATATAGAATTTCACCAGTCTTATCCTTTAAGTTCAGTGCAACACGTCTGCTTTGCGCCTCGCAACGAAACAGGATGTGATATTATAGTTGCAGATATTCAGGAAACGATGAGTGGCGTTTTCCTGTCTCACGCTGACTGTGAGCCATGCTCTTTAATATTTATGCTGCATTTTATAGTCTGCTGGCATGGGACTAGATTAAGATGTGGTAACAAGACACAAATAATCTCTGTAATGTTTCTGCTGCCCAAACATGTAGATGTTATAGGTCAGAGTTCAACTCTGATCTGTGAGTTTGCAGGAACTTGAGGAAACAAATTCTTAAAAATTCTAATTCACATAAGTTTCAATAAGAAAGAATGAGAATCAAGTGAATGTTTGAAAAGTTTGGTGTGACACTACCATCAAGCTATAATAACTTTAGATGCTTTACTATTTATTTTTACCACAGTCTTCGTCTCCCTCTTCATCTTTTCATTGAACAATGTCTCCATCCCGCTCTGTGGCAGGTGGTGGCCTGCGGAGATCTGCAACCCTCGCTTGGTGCCATCAAACATTCAGAGCCTTCGCCACGATATTGGTGACTTTCCTGTCTTCTTCTTTGGCTCCCACGACTACTACTGGATCAACCAGGGCCGCGTCTTCCCTTACGTGGAGAACGACAAGAACTTTGTCACGGGTCAGATCAACATCAACAAAACCTTCAAGAAAGGTAATTCCTCCCTAGGAAGTTTCTTCTTACTTTTAAGACAAATCTGTTACAATGTTCTCCTTTTAAAAGCAGTAGAAAGGATGAATGTCTGAGATATTGTTGGTGTGTTTTTAGCTCTGGAAGAAGCAGCCCGGCGGTTCCAGGAGCTTAAGGCACAGAGGGAGAGTAGAGAGGCCCTAGAGCAGGAACGTAACTCACGCAAACCTCCACCCTACAAATTCATCAAGGTAATGTCATTTTAATATCTCAATTAAGACAAATAACCCAACAATTGTAATATATGCATGATTCAATAAGTTGTCTGTGTTTTTACCTATTCTATTGGTGTTGGGTTTTTTTTCCTGTATCAGTCCAACAAACCAGTGGGGAAAGTGCAGGTGCATGTGGCTGACCTGTCCGAAATCCAGCGATGCAACTGCAGACCAACAGATGAGCATCCTTGCAGCCTCCACTCGCAGTGTCTCAACCGCATGCTGCAGTACGAGTGTCATCCACAGGTATGTGTGCATGTTTGTAGTAGGTCGTTTAGCTTATTTCTTGAACAATAAAAACGGTGAGACTATCACGAGAAATCGCACCTTTTTATGTTGTTGTTGTTGTCGTCAGGTGTGTCCTGCAGGAGACGGCTGTGAGAACCAGTGTTTCTCCAAGCGGCTGTATGCAGAGACAGAAGTGATAAAGACAGACGGCCGTGGCTGGGGCCTCAGGACCAACCAGGCACTCAGAAAGGTGGGTGTTTAGCTTAATGTCCAATAATTTCACCCAAAACAGCATCAACGTGTCAATGTTATTAATTTGCATTTACTTTAATCATTTTATTTAATCATAAATATGACCTAAACTAATCCTAAATTGTGAATAGCTTGACTTTCAAACTTTTGTCTTAACCAGATTCCTATAATATAATCATATATACAAAACAGACATTTAAAAGTGAAATTTGATAACTGACAATCTGACAAATGGAATATCAAATAGTGTCAAGAATGAAGTCCCTGGAAGTACAAAATCAGTAATTGCAGTTTGAACAACTTGTGCTTCTTGCCGCATGGTATGGGCTCAATATTTTCTTCACTGTGTTGTATTGGAAACGCAAGGATTCAGGGTTTCTGTAGAATAAAAAAAAAACACCTTAGGGGCAGTTGGACCAATGACAAGAATCAAAAGGTGACCAGTTTGACAGCCACATAAACGTATATTTTCTAATAGAGGATGCTGAACAAACTTTATTTTGCTAAGTGCCGAGTTTGAACGCAGAAAACTTTACATTGTGGTGCGACAGTGGGCACAGAGGAGAAAAATATATTTTAAGTAGTTTTGATGAAAGTTCAAAGCATTCAGGTATCATCAGGGCAGCTGGTAAGTTTTGAGCTTGTGTGAAGGAGATCAAATGTCAGTGAGAAACATCCTCATCCAAACAAGACCTAATATTTCAGAGTTCTTTTCCTTGTCATTTGTTGGTTTATTAGATAAGTGACAGTTGAGAGTGGCAGACAGAATGGCATGTTTGTGGCCTTTTTAAGTCACTGGATCTAGGGTGTCATTATAATAGCAGTTTCCAGACACGTCAATACACAAGACTTCCCCATGGATTTCCCTGGCTGATTATGTGTAAAATTAGAAATTACCTTGATCTGCCAGTCAAATAACTAATGAGCAGACTGTCAATTCAAAAGGTCACAGGTTCAATGTCTCTGAAACTTGTTGAATCGTCCCTGGCATTTTGTCATTTTGAATAAGGTTGTAAGTGTGACGCCTAAAAGAATGTAAAACTGTGATGCTTGTTGTTTCCTCCAGGGTGACTTTGTGACGGAGTATGTGGGAGAAGTGATAGACTCAGAGGAGTGCCAGCAGAGAATCAAAGTCGCCCATGAAAATCACGTGACCAACTTCTACATGCTCACCCTCACCAAGGTAGCATCAGTGACGCAGATGAACATTGTTCAGAGGGGAGACCTCCACCGAACATTTCTTTAAACCCCTTAATGTATTAATGTCCGTCTTTTCTTGTAGGATCGTGTGATAGACGCCGGCCCAAAAGGAAACTCGTCTCGGTTTATGAACCACAGCTGCAGCCCAAACTGTGAAACGCAGAAGTGGACGGTAAACGGAGACGTTCGCATTGGACTGTTTGCTCTCTGTGATATTGAGACTGGTGAGTTCACATGGAGACATGACGCATATACATGTTCTGTTACATTCCTACATATACGTTACATGTACTCAGAGCAGGCTAGATGGTCCATTTGATGTGATTTTTGTCCCTGGTTTTCCTGCAGACACAGAGCTGACATTCAACTACAACCTGCACTGTGTGGGCAACAGGAGAACGTCTTGTCACTGTGGATCAGACAACTGCTCTGGATTCCTCGGGGTGCAGCCGACGGTGAGGACGTTTACCTCTCCTGGTTTGGATCCAGAGCCATCCTGTCTTTGGGAGCTGTGTTACCATTTTGTGTTTTTATAATGTTTCCTCCAGAGCGCTGTGGTGATGGAGAAAGAGGAGAAGGCCAGGAACGCCAGGCTGAAGCCAAAGAAGCGGAAGCTGCGGCCAGAGGGCAAACACACACACGAATATTTCTGTTTTTGCTGCGGAGAGGGAGGAGAGCTGGTGATGTGTGACAGAAAGGACTGTCCGAAAGCATACCACCTGCTGTGTCTCAACCTCACCAAGCCGCCATACGGTAAAGACAAAAGGAGCTTGTGTGTGTCTGTGTGAATCCATTAAAATCGGTAGATGCACACAGTTGAAATCTTGCTGATTTTTAGCAGCATGATGTACCTGCAGTGATGCTCTGAGATGATAGACGTATAAAACAACACTGCTTTATTAGTACCTATCCTGGCTTGTTACTACAGACTAACACTATAAAGACACTGTTTCCAAGTGTCTTTTTCAAAAACCGCTCAATTCCTAACCTTCTTGGTTTTTGAACACTCAAAAGAGGCAATGCCTGGTTGTAAGTCACTGGTTGCACATGGCTGCCAGTTGTAAGGAATATGTCATTGTTCTTTGTAAAACAAAGAACAAAATCAAATGTCAGAGGAATCAAAAAATAAACCAGATTTTGTGTGGCAAATATCTCACAAGCCCAAGCGATTTATTTATTTTTTTATTTTTTTGCATCCTCAAAACGGTTAATCAAATGAGGTTTTGAGATATCAGATTTTCTACCATCAATTTAATGAACCCGCTTTTCTGTTGAAGAAATAGTACGTATGAAAATAGTTGTCAGCAAGGTCTGTGGATTGTCAAGAGTTACAGGAACATTTATTTCTGCTGAATCTTTTTGAATGGAATTTTGTTTGTCGTCAAAAATGACCTTCAAAGTATTGGTGTGGAGGCAGAAATCCCAGAGGCAGATTTTATTTTAAAAACCAGAAAAAATAAAACCAAAACTGTCTCCATGGTCGGACACCATTAGAGGTACATGAGAAATGTTGTCATGTATATGTATTTAAAGTAATTCACAAGAGGAAAAAGGCAAATATTAGAACATAATTTGTATTGTATTAATCATCTCGAGACCCCTTAGATTAATCTTGAGACCCTTAGTGCGTTCGAAACCACTGCTATTTTTCCATAATGACCTCCATGTCTGTCTGCAGGACGTTGGGAATGTCCGTGGCATGACTGCAGCGTTTGTGGCGCCCCGGCCTCATCTCTCTGTGACTTCTGCCCTCGCTCGTTCTGCCGGGACCACGAAGCGGGGGCGCTCACCTCCTCCTCCCTCGAAGGCCGCCCCTGTTGCTCTAGTCACAACCCTGTCAGTCCCCTGGGCTCCAACTCCAGCTCGACCCAGTCGCGATGCTCCGCTCTGAGCCCCGTCAGGGTCAAAGAGGAGCCGGAGCCGGGCCAGCCGGCCTCAGAGTGACACCACAGCTCCCGCAATACCTCATTCCCTGTTAAGTGCGCTCCTGTTGGCCTCCTGGGCTCCCATCCACCTCTGATCTGAAGCAGCGCATTACAAAAGGGAATACAGTGCTTTGTGACCAGTGCAATTCAGAGACGAGACACACCGACGAACACCTCGATGCTGTTTGTGGCAAAAGTGTCCAGGCACGACAACCCATCTCTTGCCATAAAACACCACTACTAACGCCTCTGTACAGCTCGCCTGTGCCCTTCGGAGGGCCCAGACCACCACCCCTCATTATGTTTCTTTATATTATTTTTACAGATGTGGACATTTTAAGTGTTGTCAAGTCGTCATTTACCGGCACTTTGAAGAACTCAACGAGTGAGGTGGAGGGAGAGGAAGAGTAGGACGAGATGAAAAGCTGAACCTCTCCACCACCACCACGCTGCTCCTCTCCTTGTTTACCTGCTGTAAACTGTGGTCGGCATCTCGCACACAGGATGGCTGCACGGAGACAAGCCAGCCTTTTCTCCTTCTCCACAGCCGATCGTCACTCCCGACGTGATCTGTCATCATATTTATCTCTTCTTCTTGGAGGAAAGGAAGGGTCGGGGGGAGGGATGACCTGATTTTGTGCAATTTTTGTTCAGGACCACACTACATTCCAACCTTCCTTAGACATGGTTTTAATATACTTATGGGTATAGATGAATATAATTATATACAGTATCTATGTTTGTTAATGTTTACAGACAGATTCTCTCACTTCATCTCGGTGAGTGGTGTATTATGTTTGTTTGTTTGTTTAGATGTTAAGCATTACGCAGACCTCCTTGTGAAAATAGTCCTATTAAGGTGAAATATAATGGTATATAGTGTAATGGTATGACATTACAGAAGTACTTGTGATTTTCATATTGCCAGTCTCACTCGCCATTGTGTACATAATTGGCTCATAATATTGTAAAGTACTTAAAGATCCGGAGGGACGTGGCATCACCTCTCTGGTTATTCCTGGAAGAAGGAAATGCTTTTTTAAACAACAAGACAGATCCTTTTTATTTTCTTTTTCGATAAAAGTTCTGTTCCCACATTTCCTCCGAGCAGTTACTGTTATTTGTATTGTAATGGAGGGGCTCAGCTTGTGATCACTGGTGCTGTCTTAAAGTATTGTTAATCAGCCTTAAGTTTGATTCTGGCTGTAGTAACTACTGCCCAGAATGCAGTCCATTTCAGTAACGTTGTGTACTGTGACCGCGTTGATGCTTGTTTTTGGGTTTTTCTTTTTCCCGTTTTTTGTTTTGCCAAACTTTTCTGAAAAGCACTTTTACACAGCTTGTCGCTACACAATTTAGCTAGGTCATACATATACAGAAATGTATATTAAAAGAACATAAGACAAGTGTTTCAAAATGGATACCTCTTCTTCTTGTAGTAATGTCGGAATTTAAACTGTGTTTTTTCTTCTCGGCCAGAAACGTGGCGAGCACGCTGGGCATGGTTTTTTCTTGAGGAAAGTGGCCTAAATGCTCTTTTTTGTTTTTTGTTTTTTGTCACAAGTAGGAATGACTGCCAGCCCGGCTTCATACAAAAAAAAAATGTCCTTGGTGTCCTCGAGAGGCACTTCTTCATTTTCCACCTGGAGAACATTCTCAAGGCTGGGCTTCACATAAAGATGTAATGGTATAACTCCACTCCAGTCCAGTATAATGTACAAATACAAACTTCTGTACAGTGTTTTTAATCGCTCATCTGTCAAATCCAAATTTTTTGTATTTATTGCACCACATTTTATACCAATTTCTTTTTCAAACACCAGTGCAGTAATTTAGCTCTCTCTCCACCACGGTGTAAGTGAAATAGACTGTTTAAAAAAACAAGGGGAGTTTTACATGATATATCTGTATCTTGTCATTGCATACGTTTTTGGTTTGTTTTTTCACATTTGGTGTAATGATTCCACATTTGGTAACTGCCGCTGCTCATCGACCTGTATCGTGACTCACTGTAATTGTGTTAAAAGCAGTATGAAGTTCAATATAGGAATGTAAAGTTTTGCTTTCAGAGCAATTTTTTTGTTTTTTTTTTAAGTCTGGACTCAAGTGATCATCACAGGAGGAAGCTTGGTTGTGATTCTACCCCAGTTACATGACTGTTAGTTCGGGGGGTGGTTTTGCCCTTAAAAGATGTGTTTCTTTTCTTATTTTTTTATTTTTATTTAATTAAAAGCCTCCTGTTTTGGTCGGCATTAAGTTGAGCCACAGGGTGAAAGGGTGCCAATGTTTCCAAATCATTTGAGATAATTTAGGAATCTCCTCGAATGCATAGCGTAGATGCACTCAGCTGCCGGTTTATTAGGAATCTAATGCAGTCTAATACAACAGTCCTCCTTTATGAATGTTGTAATGTTTGGAAGCTGCAGTTTGTGGTGCTGCTGAATTGTATTGTGTTATATTGACAGATGTGCCTATTATTGTTATATATCAATGAGGGTAGGCTAAACAACAGAAACACCGATCTCTGTATAAAGCAATACAGTTCAACAGCACCAGAAAGTACATCATCCAGAATGGCCATACAGTTGAATCAACACTTCTCCAAAACAGTTTCAACATTATAACCTTCATGATAGTTGGTGTTATTGCAGGACTGTTGTATTATACTGCATTAGTTTTAGCTTTTAGCTGTACATAATAAACTGGCAACAGAGTGTAAATCATGAAGGGGAAAAAAAAGACTAAAGAAAGGAATAAAAGTAGGGCAACCACTGAATGCAGAAAAGTGAGAAAATTCCAGATATGTGCAAGACATAAAAATACTTTGCTTGGAAATTTAATTTTCATTTAACCTACTAGACACAAAATCTCTTGCTTCACTGAAAAGCCCATTCTCTCTGTGTCAAGTTTCCACTTGTGTAAGTTGCAGATTGAACCATGACTGCCAACAAAAGGGTTGTCACGTCACAAAATCCTGTTAAACTCCAATTTAAGGTGAGCTCAGAGAAACTTTTGATTCAGCAGATTCATTTAAAAACAGCCTTCTAGTGTAAAACTGCACCTGCATCATTCTGCACAGTGGTTCAGCAAGGTTATACACTAAGTACCGTATAGGCACACAACACATGCATCGTACAGGCACTCAATCGGATAAAGAAGGCAGAAAAAGGCTATGGCTTTTTTTCCCCCTGTATTCTTTATGCCATCAAATGCCTGTGTTTGTGCACAAATGTTCTCACTGTTCTGCATTCAACAATTCCTCTCCTTTCTTATTTTCGTTGTTAGGAGCCCAAATTTGCCAAACTCTTCACATTCAGAGACGCTTTCTGTTCAGTAGTTAGTTGTAGGAATCAGGCCACTTGTTCAATATCAGGTAGGTGCTTTTAGGCACTTTTACTAACATACTCAAAAGTGGTCTGCGTGTCTTAAAACTTGAATTAGTTTTATTTTTTTTAATTTATTTATCAATTATTTTTTACACAGGATTCATTCATATGTGATTATCAGATCGCAGACTTTTATGTTTGTGGCTTCAGAAAAAATGTCTGACTGATCTTTTTGATTATATAACTGGTCTTAAAGCCTTTTTTTTACCTTTTCAAGGTGACTTCTTCAACTAAAATGCATGCTTCCAACATCACACACTGGTTTAATCCACTTCTGTAATCTGTTGGGAGTCTTTAAAAGCCTGATTTTTAATGCTAATATTTTGTTTTTGTTTGTGTTCCTTCATTTAATCTTTTTTACTATTTTGCACAGAGATTGTGCAAAACAGCCTTTATTTTTTTCCACCTGCCAATCACGTGATCATAAATTACTTTGTGCTGATTCGTCGTCCACTGCCCTTCTCAGCTGATACAGCAGCAGTATTACGTAGATGTCTAATTTATGTGTCCCAGCGTGCATCATTAATTTACTTAAAATACTACCTGACGTGTATGTTTTGTTGTAGTGCTCACATTTCTTTAAGAGACAGCATGTGTGCTCTCATTTAAGTGACCCTTAAATATGCCTGAGGAGATATTTTCAGTGTTCTGAAATTAGCTTTCTAATTAATATTTTTCTCCTACACTTAAATTTAGGATGGACCACTCCCTCTTGTTTGTCAAAGCTGCGTTTGTCGAACTGTTTCAGTTCCACATGATGTCTCCTTTTTTTTTTTCTTGTACAATGATTATGTTTTAATTGACATGCTGTCAGAGGAGAAATAGTGTTGGAATAAATAAATTCACCTCCATAAGCACTCTCTCTTTTTACTTGTCGTACTTACAGTAACTCTAACTGGGGTCATATCTATCTCTCTTGGTGTTGCTTCAATTGAAATGTGGATGAACACAAAATACCATGTTGATTACTGTTCAACCTGTGTTACTGCAAACTGCATATTATTGAGGAACCTGTAAATAGTTTGCATTGAACTTGCATAGAATCATGTTACTGTGGCGTGCTCTTTTTGCCTGTACAATTCTGCTTCTAAATGTGTGTGACTGTTGAGACGACACTCTTTTTGTACATGACTGTCTTTTTATTTGAGAATATTGATTCTGTCCTTTTTTCATTCTAAAGTTGAGTTTGAGGAGTTCAGACATGCCTGAAGTTTGACTTTAATAAAGCTGTACTCTGTCTCAGTGAAATGCTCTCTGTGTATCTGAATTTTTAGTTATTTTTGTTGTCACTTTGGTGACAACACAGTGAACCAGATTTAGATTGACCTTCTTGATTAAGTGGCTGTGATGGCCAGATTTTGTTTGCCAATTAGATGACAGCTAGTCACAAAAAAATCAACTACTTTGAAATATGTAAAGTTGATTTAAAACCATGTAAATAAACTGAACTAATGTCGATTCCAAGCTTAGAAATAAAGCAATTCATTAAGTGTATTAATGGTGAGGGATTTACCTAAATATAAGTACTACCTGGGTAAAAGATAAATGTACAGCACTAACCATTCCAGGACATTCACATATGCATGAGAGCCCGAAATAAAGCAACTTAAACAACATTTCCTCAAGCAACGTTTAATTGATCCGATAGGAAAATAAAGATGAACCAGATTAAGCCTCTAGATGGCAACCTCTAACGTGACGTGGCCTCATGCATCCACGTGTCAAGTCAGATAAAATCATTTACACGATCTTTTATTTATCAAAGGTCCCTGATAAATATTTACCAACTGAAAATGAAAACCATGTGAAATCATCTTATACATGTAAATACATGCACTGCATTGTATCTGCTCTCGAACTGCGGATCATAACACAAATACGACATTAAGGAAAACGCATTTTATATTTTTCAGGTTCATCCGCTGATAACAAGCGACTAAGTAGACCTTGAGTTGTCGACGCTGAATACGTGCGTTTATTTTGAAAGTCCCAAACCAGAAGTAGCTCTGGTGTGACCGTTAGCAGCCGTTAGCTTCACACAGCGCTCATCTCCTCCGTGGCATCCCACCCCGTTTCCCTCAAGTCTTCAAATACACGACTCCCACCGTCTGCAGAAGCAGAGGATGTCAAGGCCCGATTCGTGTTAACGGAATATGTTAATATGAGGACAAAGAGATAAAAACAAAACAAACGCCGACCTGTTTAAGGTTAGTAACGTACGCGGGGTTCCCTGTCTGACAACGCGGAAATGGGCCAGATGTGTTGTTTGACAGATGTAGTTTAGCTTAACCTGCTAACATCCTTTTCCTACAACACATGCAGTGAATGTTTGTCTTTGTTCTGTGTGTTGACAGAGGCCGGCGAGCCGCGCATTTAATACTGTTCTTATAAAAACACGGGCTTAACGTTATATCCAATTAAATGGCATCCTGTAATGGAGGAGGGAGGCACTGGTGCAGCATGCTGGCCTTTATTGCAGTTACTAGAGAGGCCAGGGGCTAAACAGAGCAAAGATTCTCAACGTTTGTTTTTATCAATATTTCACCAGATAATAGGCTCAGAGTGAAAGCTGTGGATATGCATTATAGAGAGAAGAACATTTTCCTCATCTGCTAAGTTTTGGGTAGTTAAATGGGACATGAACCACTGCTGATGTTGGACTGTGAAGATCATTGAGATATTGGGTTTTAAACCTGACTTGGATTTGAAACCGAGGGATGCACTTACCCCTCATTAGATAGTGGTTTATTATTATTTTTTTTTTTCCAACATGCAAATTTAAACTCAGGTCTTAATATTTTTTTTTTTCTAGTCCCAGTTAAGTGAAGTGGAGTGACGATGTTTGCTGTTGACTGAAGTCCACTCCAGGGAAAAAAAATGAAGAGGAGGCTCCTTCGTGGTTTTCTGTCGGAAGTTTCCATCCGGTTGGCGCTGTTGGTTGTGTTCCTGTAAGTATATGTGACTTTGAATCATTTGCGTCATTGCTTTGTGGATCCATAATTTAAAAAGACAGGCGTTGTTTTAATGATGAGCAGAAGAAACAAAAACATTGCTCTTTTTGTGTTTGTGTAGCGTGACGGAGCAGCTTCCTCCTTTCTCCCGTGAGATCCAGCCACAGGAGATGTGGTTGTATAAATTCCACCGTGTGGAGAGAGACCATGTACCCACCTCTCTGATGTTTGTAAGTAAAATGCCTGCATGTCCGAGTTTAAAGTGGAACGTAAAAAATACCTCTCGTCAGTTTTTAAGTTTAGTTTTGTCCCAATCGGGATAGAGAATCTGAACTCCCTGAGCGTCTCTCCTCACAGATCTTTCCGTTTAGCACATTAATCACAGTTTACATCACCGTGACAACCATTCTTACAAGCATATCGTACGTTTTTAGATTAATTCTCTACCTTCCGCACAACCACTGGTTTCATTACAGTTTGAACATCAATTTGCAGGAACACGACGGTTGCTTCAGATCTACCACAGTGAATATCATGTCTTTCATTATTGTCAAAAACACGAGTGTCCTTGTTGGATGAAGCACTGAAGATTTTTTTTTCAAATTAATCCTTTGCTTTCAAATGCAGTACTGCTCAGCAAGAACATCATTTTGGTGGGGATGTAAATGCTCACAGCATTGCAATAAATTTGATCTAACTCAAACACGTAAGTGTCTGCAAGTTGATTTCTGTTCTGCAGTGAAATAAATGGAAACTTGTGAAAAGGCACTGGAATGGTCCTTTTTTTTTTTTTTTTTGTGGAAGAACAAAGAAGCAATCAAAGAAAAACATGTTATTTATGTAAAAATACATGCTTACAGACATGAATTTGGCTTTAAGTGGATTACAATTGTTATACTCCCCTGTTTTGTGTCTCCATCAGAGTGTGGCAGTTTTCACCCCACTGATTGTAATCCTGCTTTTCACCTTCCTGAAGAAGTCGGAGCAAGGAGATCTGAAGGAGGCCTCGCTGGGTACGAAAGTTGCATTCAAACATTTGTTTTTTTTATTATATTAAAACAAAAATATCATATAGTGTTTTGAGATGTCTTTTTCATGATTCAGTTTTGCTTCCCTCTGTCATCCAGCTGTGACTTTGAGTCTGGTGCTGAATGGAGTTTTCACCAACATCATCAAACTCGTTGTTGGCAGGTAAACGTTGTACACAACATAGCAGATGATAACGTTACCCACCGTCACAGGGGATAAAAGCCTAAATCTGTCCTCTCTGTGTTTGCCCCTGCCTCAGGCCACGGCCAGACTTCTTCTATCGCTGTTTCCCAGACGGTCAGATGATCCTGGACTTGCGCTGCAGCGGTGACCCAGATGTCGTCATGGAGGGCAGAAAGAGCTTTCCCAGTGGACACTCTTCCTGTAAGGGCCTTTTATGGCCGATTATGCCTCAGTAGCTGGTACATTTTCATCAGCAGACAACAAGGGGGGAAAAAACAATGCTCTCTCTGTCTCTGTCTCTCTGAGAAAATGGATGCAAGTGTATTTTAGCCTGCAGGCTCTTATTTTGTTGTATAACCAAGAGAGAATTCCATGTTACTCTAATAAGCATCTCCCCAGCTCTAATCCCTGCCCCTTCTCTTTTTGTTGTGTTCCCTTTGAGTTCACTCTGCTTCTGTATAAAACTTCCTGATCACCCTTTCAATAATTTCTCTTCGGCTCCAGTTGCCTTTGCAGGTTTGGGTTTCACGGCTCTGTACGTCGCAGGAAAGCTGCGCTGCTTCAATGCAGCAGGCCAAGGCAAAGCGTGGCGGCTGTGTGCCTCCCTCACCCCTTTACTCGTCGCATCAGTGATTGCCCTCTCCAGAACCTGTGACTACAAACACCACTGGCAAGGTCAGAGTGGCAGAAATGCGTGGCACATTAACATAACCATTTGCATGACGTTAGTGACCAGAAGCCGTTTTAGAGGGACTCGGTGAAGGAGGATGTGTGAACATTTCAGTTGATTTGCCAGCCTAGACTGATAATCAGGCTAAATTGCTATTTTCTTTAACTTTATTATTCCGTCTGACAGAAATCTAGATCCAGAGATGACATATCATATGATAGGAGTACGCTGGTTGTTTGCATGCGCTCATGTATATGAGGAAGTTGTCTCCCTTAGTCCTCAGAGGAAAAAAGTCACATTATGTCTATTCATCAAGTCTTAAGTTTTAACAGATTTTTCTTTCTTATTTTGGGGTGGGGGGCAACCAGTGAAACTACAATAGCTTGCGGTTCATGGAAATCCTGTGTGTGTGTGTGTGGTCTTCTCTCTCCTTCATGTAGATGTGTTAGTGGGGTCTCTGCTGGGCCTTGCCTTCGCCTGGCTGTGTTACAGACAGCACTACCCTCCGCTTCAGGACCCTGACTGCCACCGACCTCTGCGCCACAGACAGACTGTTCCTGCCGCACAGGAGCGCAAACTGGCCAACTCCAACTACATCCTGCCCCTGTAGAACAGCTGTAACTGGTGTCATTTATGCTGGGTTACATGGTAATCCTTCTAATTTGGGTTTTCACACTCTTGGGCTGGGTAGTCTGACAATATTTATTGTTTACCGTCAATCATTGATACTGTATTAATGTGAGAATTTTCTTTTTGTGTAGTGAAACATGATACATTTTATTTTCTAAACTAAAATGACACCTTTTTTCTGAATGGTTTCTGAAACACAAACAGTGTTGCGTAAATAACAGCTCTAGTTTTAACAGTCCAACGTGGTGGACTTCCATACTTCAACTTGTGTGTGTAGTTGGTTTAGAAACCTAATCGGACATCATTACATACAGCATTTGTCAACATTGGAGGGCCTGTTGAATATCATCATATTTATTATTATCTATCCATATGGTCCAACCCTACACACCCTGTGTATTGTGCCTATAGATCATATGACTTTAAATTCTCACAACAGCTCAGCAGGTCAAGTTCACAAGTTCTGCCGTGATAGCCAATCAATCACTGGCTCAGCTGCTGTGAAACAGTTTCTCATGTAAGGTCACTATTTTGTGATTGTTTTGTAGAACAAGCAACTTTTTCAACTAGCAGGATTGAGATTTGAGGAAAAAATGTAGCATATTTGATGTCTGCAGTGAATGGACATAAATGTGAAACAGCAAGGACCCTGGACAAGAGACTGAATGAATGATCAATAACCCGACCATTAGGTGGTTGTCTACACAACCCTGAACCAGTCGCAGCATCGACTGTGAAATAGTCAAAAATCAAGGACATCCTTGAACCAATTTAGGGGCTAGTCTCTCCAACCTACGCGAACACTTATCATGTGCCCATATTTTACATTTAGGTTACATGATAACACCATCGCCACTCACTAAAGAAGACTGAGATAAGGTTGGACGTTCCAAATAATTAGCAAGTTTACCGTTGAGCTTAGATTATCTGCACCGTATAGTATTTGATTTGACAGAGGAAAAGTGGTGAAGTAAGAGGTGTTTATGTGGGCTGTTCTTATATAAAAGTAGGAGTGGGCGATGTGGATAAAATACTCTATCCCAGTGTATGTTGTTTTATATAATTTATATATAATTGATATTCTGGAGAATAAATTGAGAATCTTTGTCGATCAAATAATTATAATACTGTTTATTGTACTATTAATTTCTGAATACGTCATTTCCTAAAGCAGCTGGGCACTGTAGTTTTTAGCAAACGTTACTCAACCAGGAGTAAATAGCCCATTTGTTTGGGACTATTTTCATTCACGGATTAATACCCAAGTTGTTTTGGGACAGAAATGGAACTCTATGACACAGAGGAATAAAATTTAATTCAATTAAATTGTATTCATATAGCGCCAATCATAACAGAAGTTATCTCAGGGCACTTTTCATGTAGAGCAGGTCTTGCCCCTACTCTTTATAATATTATTTATAGACACCCAACAATTCCCAGGCTCTGGGTGGCCAGTCATCTGCCTCAATATGTATACACAGACAGTACTTGTTAGTATGATCAATTCATTGTTGGTTTTGGGCATTTCATGGGATTTGTTGACAATCCTTTCAAGGGATAGTTACCACAGTATGGTAAAATCACACATTTATATTGTCTTGTGGAACAACTTATGACCCACCCCTACTGAAAGCACCTTTTTGGTTGCCTTTATGTGTAAAAGCAGGTTAGTGAAAACCACTTGGTCAGCATCATATGTTTGACTTCCACAGTTCTGCTCTACTGCCTCTGTCTTAAATCTCTCTGTCTTCCTACATTATATTTTGAATGTTTCCATTCACAGATTGTCAAATTAATATCTGGGAAGGGTTCATATTGCCCAGTCTTCAGTATAATGCACTCATGTAGCAGTTCCTCTCATCTCTTCTCACGGTTTTTGCAGTGCCATTTCTTTGTGACAAACTTAAATGATAATCTTCACTCTTAACTGGACAGCACATCTGCTAATATCGCCAGAAGTTAGTATGACTAAAGAACTAAATGCTTTCCTATATCAGTGGTCTCAGGCTTACTATAGGTCCGGTTTTTGTTACACTCCTCTCGCTCCTCTGCATCGAAAGTGTAAATGTTCACGAGAGGTGGAGAGACGTGGAGTACAGGGGTTGGTTGTTGGAGTGACAGTGAAACCAGATCTTTGTGATGAACCTGAGTGAGGTCAGACTGTAACCTCTCCAGGTGATGGTGCTAGCCTGCCAGTGCTCATGCTGGTCAGGTTTTCTATCCTCTTAACAGATTTATTGGCACGTAAAGTTTGGTGGGCATCTTTTGTGTTGAATTGTGGTAGTTTACATCAACTTTCCTTTAAGACAATGCTACAGTCTGGTCCAGTTGTGATTTTATGTTTACTTCTTTGTGAGCTTTTGGGTTTAATTATAATTTATTTTTCTGTTTTACCTTTATGTTATGTTGGTTATTAATTGGAATGACTGTCAGATTTATGCAGATGTGACAGTTAGAAAACAGCCAAACCTCTTCATGTTTCTGTTTGCGTGTGAAAGCAGCCAAAGTTTTGCGCGGCCTAAGCACTTTTGCTCGTCGCTGTGGGTCAAGCTTAAAGCGCCTGGATCACAGTGGTTCAGACCAAACTTGGCAGAGGACAGATGAATTTGTGCTTTTTGTTTACTACATTACTTTAGCACTCTTAGTTAATGAATGAAGTATTTACTGTATGTTTCAGTGTATGCTCTCTGTCATATTGTATACACAACTTTGTTCTTAACCTTTACATTTGTTATTGTTTTACAGTGTGTAGGGTTCAGTTGGGAAGATACTATATGATGTGTAAATGTGGCATGCTGCCTTTCTTTACCTCAAAAGGAAAAAAAACGTTTTCCATACATTTTATTAATGATGGTGTCAAATGTGAAGATTTCTGGGTGGAAAGATGTAAAATGTAAACTGACAGAGTAGCAAGGTGGTGGTAAAACCTTTTTACAAAACCTTCAGACAAATATTTTAATTTACTCAATCTTACAGGTATTTATGAGATGATGTACAGGTCTAAGTGTATATAATTTGGGGCATGTAGGAGTTTACTTGAATTTTTAATATTTGTTTACTTTAAATGTGATAATGTTATTTGATGAGAATCCTTCAGACAAAAAAAAGTTAATGAGACTGCTGCATTTTGATAAAAATCCTGCATGTTTCACAGCTAAAGGGCAACATTTTCTTCATTACTTCCTTCCAAATCCCCACATTTCCATCCATTTATTTCTATTAATTTATGTGATTTTCAGTACATTCATGCTGTGTCAGATTGTTGATCATGTCTGGTCTCCTTCAGAGCTACTGTCATGACAACGGATTATACTGTAACTTGCCTGTATGCTTTAGTTACGACAAGCTCGTGATAATTTGCCTCGGCTTGTGGGACCATTTAGCAGCCGCTCATGCTGATACAGTATCCTGATTGTACATGTTGTGATGCTTTTAATGACTCTTTTGGTGACACTAAATGATGTTTCTAAATCTTGCAATACACACTGTCCTTTGTGTAATTTCTTCAGAAATCCTTGATTTGAGTATGTGTGATGATTATAGGCTACCTGTTTAGACAATATACAATTTATAGTAAAGGATATGTTGAAAACTAAGTAGTAGGAGCAGCGATTAATAACTGGATACAACAACAAAAATTAGTTTGTTACAAATGTGTTAGTCAAGTTATGGAGCAGTTTGGGTTGCATCAATAAACATGCAGAATAGCAGCAGTTTCAAATTTATTTTCTGTTTTAAAGCTGCAGTCTATTGATTTTCATATTTGTACATGATATATTTCTTATTGTTTTAGTGTTGATACTTGGAAGTCCCTTTCATAGTTTTACATTTTAACAAGAGGGGACGTCAAACCAAATCTAATAATCATTCTTGTAGCTTATCCTCTTGTGCAAACCTTCACTGACTCGAACAATATTGAAGCTCCTAATGCTGATTAAATTACAATCACAGTAAGGGTTGTGGTTGTTGTAAGGATTTTAGAAATGACTTCCCTTTTAAGAAATGTTTCTAAAAAATTGTCTTTATTCATTTAACAATTTTCTATAAATGTGATATCTCTAAGTAATGGTTTAAATGTTTTTTCAAATATCTACACATTGCACATAATTCTATAATTCTGGTGGAAAATACAAAATCCTTTTCAATATGCTGCAATTAATTGAGAATTATTCTCATAAAAACAGCCAAGATAGAGAGATGGAGTCTAAACCTAAATCTCAAAAATCCCATGGGTGTGTAATTTGTATACACAATGTAGTGTGTGGAATGTAAGCTCTTCTTTACATCATTAAATTCCCACAAACAACACTAAGAACGGTATAGGTATAGTAAGGTAACTGTAGAATCGCTGCAATCGTCATCTTTTCTTCTACATTCAAAATACAAAATTATTAGCATCAAAATATGTACCAAAAGTATTCATTTTGCAGAGTGGCCCTTTTGAGAATCATATGCATTAATGTGTACATTATTTTAACGTTGCATCTGGTAAAGGTGGGCCTTTTTTAAATTTTACCTAACTTTATATACTGCTGGGTAACTTAATGTCTAATAATATATATTATAATTTATTAGTTGATTTATATTTTGTTTTAATAATCTAAATCTGCAAGGTAACCAGTAACTGCATCTAGCAAATAAATGTAGTTGAGTAAAAAGTACAATATTGGTTTCCAACGTGTAGTGCAGTGCAAGTATAAAGTAGCATAAAATGGAAATACTCAAGTAAAGTACTGAAAATTGTACTTGAGTAAACGTACTTAGTTTCATTTTATATCCAAATAATAGTCTGTCTCCTGTTTGGCCCTTTGTAGGTAGCTTTGTTTTCGCAACGTGGCGGGCGTGGCCTCGAGCGTGTGACGCGCGTTAGTTGCCTCCCAGTGATTGGTTGGATGTGACGTGCGGATTTGGCGCCACATTTCCAACAAGGAACAACACAGCGCACAGAGCAGCTCCGTGTCTGACAGCAAACCAAAGTAGCCCGCTGTTCGTGCCACTTTAGCATTATTTTATCGGGTGCGTCTCATCGTGAAAGTTTTTAATCGACATTTTTTGAAAATGTTCGTCACGGACATGAGAAATGAATTTTACGACGTGGTTGCCAACCAGGTAAGTTGTTACATTAGGCGAAGCTAGCTGACTTGAACCACGAAAGACTGTCGCTACCGTTACTTCGCGGATAGGCACGATATCATTTTGAGACGCAAAGTATTGATTTTACACGGCACACTAACAAAACGCCATCTGTCATACGTTATTTTGCCTTCAGAGAGTCGCGCTCCTGGTGGCATCAGACATCGACGCTCTCTGCGCCTGTAAGATACTACAGGTAAGCTAATGGGCTAACTGTTAGCAGACATTAGCTCCTACAACCTCTGGTCAGACTCAAAAGGCTAGTTTGTGTTGTTTTACCTTTAATCATCAGCGAGATCCTGTGGACACATTCTGATATCTTAAACCTCTCAAATGAAATATATTAGGTGTCCTGCTATATTAAATGTTGTGTGACTTTGTTAATAAGTAGGACTCTTTAGCTCTTATGTAGTTATTGTCCCTTATTAACAGTAACTAGAGTAAGTGAGACATTTGTAATACTTTAGCAGCTTCTTCCTTGGCATTGTGTTGTGTAATGTTATTGTGTGAACGATACCGGACGTGTGTGCTTTCTAATGGAAGTCAGGGCTAGAGGATCTGTTGAGGACTGTTAACGTAAGAGCATACAAATTTAATACTCACAGTTGTATATCTCACACTTATGGTTAGCAAATAATAATGGGATGATGTAAAAGCTGCCAAATGTATGTCTTGTAGATGCACACGTCTTAGATCAAATTAATGGCCACATGTATGAAATGCTGATTTAAAAACGTTTGTCTATAAAGTTTCTTACAGGCTTCGTTTTTAGGACACAGTCGTTTAAGATTCAGTGTTTCTGTGTCTTTGTATTTGTCAGTTAGACGGTATTGACGAGTTAGTAAAGTAAACAGTAATTGCTGAATCTTTTTGTCTGTTTGCCAGGCACTGTTCCACTGTGACCAGGTACAATACACACTTGTACCAGTTACAGGCTGGCAGGACCTTGGCACTGCCTTCCTTGAACACAAAGAGCAGGTATGATCAAATCAGACATGAGCTTAAACTGCGACAGAAATGACAGAAGGAGAAACTGAGGTCGGTCACTCTAAACTAAATGCATTATTTTGCTGTATGGTGTGCTGTAGTTCCGGTACTTTGTTCTCATCAACTGCGGGGCAAATGTTGACCTTCTTGAGATGCTGCAGCCAGATGACGACTCCATTTTCTTCATCTGTGACACTCACCGGCCTGTAGACGTGGTCAATGTCTACAATGACACTCAGGTGATGGATAACGATCAATTCAGCTCAAATTATCCATAATGAAGGAAGCAAACCTAGACATTGCATACAATTTTTATGTTTATTTTGAATGAGCTGCATCCATTTGTGTTTATCGGCATGCGTTCGAATATTGTGAGCGATACAGAAATATTGCAAAACACAAAACTGCCATGCTTACTTTTCTGGAATTTAACATTAAAACCATGTCGTCTCGTCCACAGATAAAGCTACTGATCAAACAGGATGATGACCTTGGTGTGCCCTCATATGATGATATCTTTCGAGATGAAGATGATGAGGAAGGAGGTGACTCTGGAAATGAGAGTGATGAAAGCTCAGAGCCTTCTGGGAAACGGAGGAGATTTGATGAAGTACGTATTGGCCCAGATTGAGACTACACCACTGAAATGAACCAGAACTCAGCTGACTTGACTCAAATGATTGCGTGACTCTGTTGTGACCATGTTGTTGCAGGGGGCAGTTGAGAGGAGAATTGAAAGACAGCGAGCGAGGAGAGAGTGGGAGGCACGAAGGTGAAGTGTTTTTAGGGTGGTGTTTGTCATCTAGACATAACTTCTAAATGGACACTAATGTTTGACTAATTTTTCAGGAGGGAAATCTTGTTTGACTATGAGCAGTATGAGTATCATGGGACTTGTGTGAGTAGACCGCTTTAAATTTTCTTTTCGTGTTCTAGAAACCCCAGATGAGCATGGAAAATTAATTGGATGATTTGCATGTCTTAGATTTTCACAAAACTAACAGTTTAATTGTAAGAAGTTATTTTTTTTATTTTTTATACCTACATACACATTTGAGAGCTCACTATGCATGGCTGTATTCTGACTTTCATTTCACAAATTCTGTTTTTATTCGTGAATACAAATGTTTTCACGTTTGTCTTTTGTTAGGCTGCGATGATCTTTTTTGAGCTGGCGTGGGTGTTGACTAAAGACACCAAGGACATGCTCTGGTAAGCTGTCTGATAAAATGTTATTTTTTATTGGTGACATAAACATTGTGGAAATGCACAGTGCATTGTACCGAATTTTAGATTTAGACGGTTGAGTTTTTTTCTTTGCAGGTGGGCCATCATCGGGCTGACAGACCAGTGGGTTCATGATAAAATCACACAGTAAGGAAGTTCAATATTTCAAAACAAATTGATTCCCCTTTTAAACAGGGGGACTCACTGCTGTGGTACAGTCATTCATAGGTTTTTGGGTTCGTAATTGGTTACAACATGTATTTTAGGGCTGCAACTATTGGTTATTATCATTATCAATTGCCGATTATTTCACAATAATATTTCACAATTAATTATTTAGTCTATAACCTGTCAAAGTGTGAAAAATGTTCATCACAATGTCCCAGAGCCCAAAGTGACCTTTTCTTCTTTTATCCAACCAACAGTCCAAAACCCAAAGACTATCATCAGTCATCATCATCATTATCATATCATTTACTATCATAAATGACAAAGAACAACAGCAAATTTTTGACATTTTTGCTTGAAAAATGACTGAAACGATAAATCGATTATCAAAATAGTTGGCATTTAATTTTCTTTCAATCAAAACTGTTGTAATGTATTTACTATATTTTGACATCAAGTTGTTTACCCACACTGAATTATTCTTGTCTGACTTGTTCCTTTTTAGTATGAAGTATGTAACTGACGTCGCCACAATGCAGCGTCACGTTTCCCGGCATAACCACCGAAACGAGGATGAGGAGAATACTCTCTCAATCGATTGTATGAGGATCTCTTTTGAATACGAGTATCCTTAATTTATATGACTTGTTGTCATTATGGATCTTTGTATTCTTTGAGTTTTCCTTAACCTTCTGCTTCAGCCTCCGTCTAACCCTCTACCAGCACTGGTCCCTGTATGAGAGCATCTGTAATTCCTGTTACACATCGTGCAGCTTCAAGCTTTGGACGTTAAATGGCCAAAAGAAACTCCAGGAGTTCCTAGCTGACATGGGGTAAGCGCCTAGAATTCAATGCTTTGTGTGTTAACAGTGAAACAACAGAAATGGTAATTTTATTAAATGGAATTCGATGTGTACCTGTGATGTGAAATGGAGCTACCTCTATTGTGTTATTGGCCATCATCCTTTAATAGGCTACCTCTGAAGCAAGTGAGGCAGAAATTCAACTCCATGGACATGTCAATCAAAGAAAACCTAAGGGACGTTATTGAGGAGTCTTCCAATAAATACGGGTATTAATCTAGAAATAACTTGAAGAAGAAAAGGCTTCACTTCCTGTTATACTATTTATTGACAGACAACATCAAGTGATTTGTTGTTTTTTTTCCTCCCTCCATCAGTATGAAGGACATCCGCATCCAGACATTTGGTGCTCACTTTGGCTTTAAGAACCGCTTCCTGGCCAGTGACATGGTGCATGCTACTGCTGCCTTGCTGCAGAGCACTGAGAAAGACGAGAGCAACAGTGACAACTTCATTAAAGCTCTGGACTCTCTTTCCAGGTGTGTAGCAGAAGCTTAATTTTAGTTAGACCAAAATCCTGACACACTCGCATGTTGATAAGATGACCATGATTCATGATTTAAAGCTGTAAAATGTCTCTTTATGATCAGATTACAAAAATACTTTCTGTCCCCTGCTGGTCTCTTTCTCCGTGTAGGAGTAATCTTGGTCGTCTACATTCAGGTATCGACCTGGCTAAGAAGAAGCTGATAGCTGTTCAGCAGACTGTAGCCAGCTGCATCTGTACCAACCTCATCCTGTCCCAGGGACCCTTCCTCTACTGCTACCTCATGGAGGTACGAGTGCCTGTTTGGCCTGCAGGGGTGCAGTATATCCAGCTCAGCTCAATACTTTTCTCATCCTGCTCTTTCATTCGTAGGGAACGCCTGATGTGAAGCTCTTTTCTAAGCCTATGGCATTGACTCTGCTCTGCAAGTACCTCTTGAAGGCTTTTGTCCATTCTGTAAGTATCTTACTGATGTGAAACTGGATTCAGACTGTGAAAAAAGTTTACGTTCACTGAGAACAAACTGTTGTTGGCGTCACTCTTTCACTCGTGGTATTCTTGTCGGTTAGACGAGGAATAAGCGCTGCAAACTGCTGCCCCTCATCATGGCTGCTCCCAAGGACGTGGAGAAGGGAACTGTCATTGTTGTGGGAATCCCGCCGGAGTCTGAAACATCGGACAAGAAGAAGTAAGAATTCACTTTTTAGATATGTGGGAAATTACCCAAAACATTTAGAGCTGACCTAGGAATATACTAGATAAATAATTAATACCACTTGAAAGTTCAATTTCTTATGTACAAAACATTTTGTGCAAAATAGAACTTGAAATTTGGCCTGTAAAATCTTTATCTGGTATAGTTTTTGCTATTGGCTCTGTAAACCTGTCTATGAGTACATGCAATGCTTTGAGATAAGATAATACTTTTCTCTCATATCTTTTGCTTATTTAATCTGTTTCAAGCTGATATTGAAATACTCAAAACAATCAAGTCACCCATATTCACATAAACAGAGACAATTCCTTGCTCTTCAATAATTGCAAGAAAAGATTACAAATTGTTTTGTTTGCTAGTAGTGTAGGTATAAAGAAACGATGGGGTTGTTTCAGTAGAGTCCAAGGTGACATCCAAAACCCAACCTGATTCTTTTTACAATGATATAAAATAGAGAAAAGTCTTCACATTGGAGAAGTTGACACCTGAGAATAGTTGGAGTTTTTGCTTGAAAAAAACTAATTGTTGCAACTGTAATATGTATATGTAATACATTTCCTCAAATCTTATCCTGTTCTCTGTACTCTTGAAGTTTCTTTGGTCGAGCATTTGAGAAAGCTTCAGAGAGCACCAACTCCAGAACTCTTCATGACAACTTTGACACTTCGAGTAAGTGATATTGTCATTTACCTTTCTAATTCGCGGTGTCTGAAGACTTCTTAAATCTTTTTCATCAGACACTAGATGGCAGCCTTGTCTTCATTTTTTGGTGAGCTTCAATTATCAAAACTCAAGAATCAAGACAGTTGAGCACACTGGGCATCATGAAACAAATATTAATTGAGGTTCTTGTCACAATCTGCAATGTACCTTCATATCAGTCATGTTCCTGTCTGCAAACATTTATCCTAAACTACCTCCAGGTACATGATGTTTGTTTTGTTCTGAAATTACGTGCAGAAATCCTCCCCAACAAAAACAATTTGCCTGCTGACTGACGTGTACACTTTTTCTATGTGCTTTTATTAATTCTTATTTGTGTTTTCCTTCTTTTAAGTCATTGAACTGAAGACGGAGGACCGGAGCAAGTTTCTGGATGCACTCATCACCCTTCTGTCATGAGAGGGAATGTGAGTCGAAGTTCTTGGTTTGGGTACAGTGTCACCAGTACAAGAACTTTATCCATGTTTTAATTTGGGTTTTTCAGTTTGCTGTGTATATTGTATAGTCTTTTGTAAGTGTCTTATATTTGGTTTTAAATCCTTGTGTCATTTGTCTTTTATTCCTGTCTATGTATGCGAGTGGTTCATCACATTTTTACATTTTAAACATGTTTAATAAATCATAGTAAGTTACTTAAATGGTTTGGTCATTAAGAGTATCAAGTACTGTTATTGTCTCTGAGTTTTTGTTTTAGAAATGTAAAAAATTACTGTACCTCTTTAGTCTTACACATATGACTCTACCTTCACTTTTTAGATTCCTATTATTAACAGGTACTTATCATTTAAAATTAAAATTTTATATAGTATAAAAAGATTTTTATGCACGCCTTTTTATATTTTTGTTGTACTTTTGCTGTCAAGTCTCCAAATAGGATTACCTGTTTTCATTCACTTCATTTAAGCAGGATATATGCTTGCTGCTGTAAGAGATTTTCAACAGTAGTTAAATCACAGGCTAAGTTCAAATACTCCATGTCACCCTTTTCATTTCCTAACCACTATTCAGTGGACTTGACAGAAAATGGCTTGGAGGTAAGGCATATTTTGTTCCTTAAGGGTAAAGAGACCACAATGCTTAAAGAATGTGACTCATGCAATTTAAATTGAAACTGAGATCCTTTAAATATTTCTGCAACAAGGAGCTTTGACGTGACGATATATCCTTCCTTTCAGTAAAACACGGCCCAGTGTATAACAGGTGGAAATAAGGAAAAATGAGTTTTCCTCAACAACTAAAGTTGCACAGACCAAGTTTTTCTCTCCTATCCAATTTCAAAACCTCAACTCAGGTTACCATTCAATACAAAGTATTGATCTGATATCAGTGGTATCTGTTTCCCAAAATGTAAAATCTGTATACCTCCATTAGATGGAATAATTTTTATATAATGTAACATGAGACCAGAGACTGCTGCGTTGCTATAATTGACTTTTGGCAAAGGTGACTGTATGTAGAATAAATAATGAATTATTATAATCACATTGACAAAGAAACTGATACCTGATTCACTTACAGTTTTGGCACAAATATAGATCCATCGTGTCGGATCCTTGCATCCAACTCTTATCAGCGTTTCCACTTCAGTCAACTCAGAGCTGTACTAACAGAAAAGACTTTCAGTCGTACAGGTGGTCTCGAAAAACAGAAACACCTGTTAGCAACCGCCATGACAGGTGGCAGAGGGGTGAGAAATTCAACCAAATTCACTTTTCTTCATTTTCAAAGCAGGCCCCCATGCTGAATTATTCCACAAACAAAATGATAAAAAAAGAAAAAATCTGAATTTTCTATTGATTTTTGATGGTCTCAAAGGGACTAGTGGACAAAAAGACCACAAGGACCAAATCTATTAGCCAAAAGGAAGTCAAACTTTCTCTTGTCATGAAACAAAGATCTGGCAGCGTGTTGGCTGTTGGCAGACACAGCCGGCCTGGGCAGAGAGAGTGATCCAAACTGATTACAGTCTTTTCATCTTGATCCAATGTTTTGTTTTGCCGACGCACAACTTCGAAAGCAAAACAGCTCTTACTGTATTTCTGGGACTTCTTGTAAAAGTATTGAGGTTTAATGAACTTCTCTGGAGCTCAGCCCACTCATGTGGGTCAAAGGTAAGGACTGCTACCAGTCCAAATTGGAGAATGTAGGCCAGGCCTCCTGGTGGTGATTTGCTGCCGGCCCAGAACGAGTGACTGGAAATGTGGGGCCTGAGCTGCTCTCTGCGGGGTAATTAAGATCCTTATCACTCTTGGATAAGGATGAGATCATGATCTTGAGAGTTTGGGTGGTTTGTACAGGAAAGTCCGGACTGACTGGCAACAGTGGGACTGAAATGTGCTGTGATATGCGTCGAGGTGCAGCAAGGGATGTTAATGCAAATGGTCTTGTTGTCACCAGTGGAGGTTGTGTGCGTCATCGCTCCTTCCAATTTGCCTCCATTATGATATTGTTTACAGTCTCAGCAGAGTGATGTTATCCAGGAGAAATAATGCCCTCTGAGGAAGCAGTTAGAAATACAGAAAGCTATGGAAGACACATTTATATCATTAACAGTCCAGAGAGACTGTTTATTTTTAGAGACATGGACTGCTGATAAATGCATCTTCATCGACCTCTCTGCCTTTTCACTTGTATCTCTTTTTCTTCTCTCGTTTCTGGTTTTTAACGTGTTCTGATTAGATGAGGAAATCTCTATAAGGTCCATTCAATAGCTGCTCTAGAGCTTTAGATTACTTCACACGATCTTCATCAGCAGATACTGTTGTCGGAATTGTAGCCGTTTTCTGAGCACTTTTAAGGCCTTCGTGTTTGCTACAAATCTGAGGTTCATAGTTCACTCTTTCACCACAGGGTCCATTTTAGCTGTTTTGATGTGTTTTTAGGTTTTAAACCAACATGCAACAGAAGTCCTTAAGCTGAGATGTTGTAACTTTTGCTAAACGGCAGCCACACAAGCATCGATTAAATTCAGTTTTATTTATAGAGCGCCATATCACAACAAAATTATCTCAGGGCTCTCTTTCATATAGAGCAGGTCTAGACCGACTCTTTATTTACAGAGACCCAACAATTCCCACCACGAGCCATCACTAGGCAACAGTGGCAAGGAAACTCCCTTTTTAACGGGCAGAAACCTCGAGCAGAGCCAGGCTCTGGGTGGGCGGCCATCTGCCTATTACATTGCACAATTCGGCATGACGCATTTACTTTCTGTTTTACTTTTCTTTCTTTTTTTATTTACCCTTTTATTTAAACCGGAGAGTCTCATTGAGATAAAGAAGCTCTTTTGTGATAAAATTACTGGATTTTTTATTTTTTATCTCTGACATGCTAAACCCAAGTGCAGTAGTGGCACAAATAAAGTGGCATTACATAGTTGGTGAATGTCACAGTTTTCAGCCTAAACATTATTTTCAATCACTTACACTTACCTGGTCAGTGAGCAGAGACACAGTGGTGGCATCAGTCAGTCTGTTGATGTTCCAGTCAGACGTCCACCTGTTCAGCCCATTATTTGGCCTTCTAACCCTCAGCCATCAATCACTTTGCTCTCCATCCCCCTCTTGCACCTCTGGTGAAGTGGGGCCACTGCCCTTTCCGCCGCTCTGCATCCGAGGAATGTTGCATGCAACGCGCACAGACACACACACACACACACACACTGAGGGAAACATACCCCCAAATGCAGGATTGTACAGCCGATGTGTAGATGTTCAGAGCAGCATTTTTGAAGGCCTGACGCTCAAACAGTTGTGTTGCCTTTACTCCTCATGGGTGAGCTGCTTAGTGGAGCTTTATGGGCTGTTCATGGGAGTAATGATGCGGTAATGGAGGGCCGATACAGTATTTTCTTGATTACACGATACTGTATTTTACGGACCGTAAAAAGACTATTAAAAGTCTTGTAACATTTATGTTCATTAATATCCTTACTGCTGCTGGTAACTTTATGTCATCCCGTCAGCCCACAGATGGCCTTAAAGATGCCTAACCCCTGTGACCTTTAACCCCTCCAGCCCTCTCACAGTTAGGGTGTTATTCCCTGATTTGGTCTCTTCTCTTCTTTTGTTTTTAAAGCACTTTCAGGCTAAAGAGATTAGTTTGGCTTGGGAAAAAATATGCATGAATTTGATACTGATTGATGATATTGAATTCCTCTTTGAAATGTACTGAAGTAGAACTCGAAAGTAGCATAAAATGCTAATACTAAAGTAAAGCACATGTCAAAATTGTAGGGTTATCCCTAACCCATTACACTCCACCGCTGCTTGTAACTAGATTTGGGCACAGGAAACCGCTTCAAGACCTCAAGATATGGTAATAAAGCAGGTCTTTATCATGTCAGTTAATATTGTGTTTTAGTGCTCTGTATTCCAATAGTTTAAAAATAAAATTACAACTTTGGTAATCCAGCTTTATAACCTATCACTAATGTGCCTTAGATGAGCACTCTAGAGATTGTTGCGTGTGTGTTTAAGATGGAGTCTGTTTATGTGTCAATATGTTTTCTACACAGCCAAAGTGGGGGGGAAACCCCAGCTGGCATGTCATTAAACGTAGGTTTACATGGACACAGATGCTAGGGAGGGAAACTGAAGGAGGGCCAGGCTGAAACACGACAGCTTCGTTCTGCAGTCGGGTGTGATGAGGGTGGGGTTACTGTTTTTTTTTTTTCTTTCTTTCTTTCTTCCATTCTCAGTGGTAGGTGGCTCAGTCATGCCGGACTCCTTTTAGTGGATGACATGCACTGCAAATTTCATTATTAAAAATGCTTTGTGGTCTCATGCACAGAGACAGAAAAGAGCTCCGAATGAGAGAGACTTTGGGTTTTGTTTTGTTATAAATGTGACTTATTCACATATCAAGCGTTGTTGTGTCTTCAGCGGAGTTTTCCTGCAAGATGCAATTAGTGTGGAAACAATACACTTAGTACACCTCAAAATCCTGATCCTGTTTACGAAGCCACTGATTGCTATATCCTATGTTATAATGGGAGTCCGAATTACAAGTAGAGGCTGCTGCTTGAAGCAACACCACCTGTGCCACTGTGTTTAAACTGCCCTTTATGTTAAAGGAGTCACGTACGTTTTGCTAACCATGCCAAATCAGAAATGTCTCCTGATCACGCCCAGACATTCGCTAGGCATCATCTTCATCTCAGCAGAGGGCTGTCATCCACCACTTTGTCTGGTCCAACCTGTGCGTGTGTGTCAAATTAACATATGCTTTTACATACTGTATCTGTCCATGTATTTATTAAATGTGGCCTCCTTGTAGTGATATACTGTATGGAAACATGATCTCACTCAGGCAGGCATGAAAGGAGTTGCGAGTACTCCCTGTTTCAACTTCTCCTCTGTCATATTTTTGAGATAAAGCTTTCACTGTGCACTCTATTTATCACTCTGTTAAGAAAACACTTCATCTGTTGTTGGCTTTTCTCAAACTACACATCAATACCTAAATATTGTGTAGTTTTGGGAATGTTTGATTGAAAATTTGGCAGCACATTTTATAAATATTAAAGTTATGTTAGGCAACGACGTGTGAGCCTCCAGTTGTATCAGTATTAGTGGCCTTGCATTAAAAAGCAATATTCCCCTTAAAACCTTGCTAATCGATTTACAACCATGAGGCTTTAAACCTGCAATAACTGATTCTTTTTTTTTTTTTTTTTTTTTTTGGACAATTGGGGCCAGCGTAAAGGAGGCAAATAGTGTGCAGTTGCTTATTTACGCATCCAGCAATTACTGAGCAACGTTGTTATTCATTTGGAGTCGTGTTTCTCGACACCTAAGGAATGTAAGTCCAATATTCACTCTTTTAGTGCTCATTTTTGGTCTCTACCAACTCCTGAGAGAAATTATCTGGCTCTTTAGGTGCTAAATGCTCCACTCCACTTACCAGCAGCTTGTCGCTAACAGTGTCTGTCTGGCTGTTTGGGGATGAGCAGGTAGAATACAGCAGGTTTAAGAGCTTTTTATGCTGAAAACGGCAGCCGATACAGCAGAAAGCGATGCTATGCAAGCCATGATAGTGAATCAAAACAGTAAAGTTGTTGGCCAGACAGCTAAACATTGAGCTCAAACTCACTATAAAGCTCTGCAAAGCTGAGGGGGGCTGCAGATTCTCTGTAGGTTCATCACTTCGATGACCCCTGATTTTTTTGTGTGTGTGAGACATGGTTCACGTGTGATTTTTAAAAAAACGAAAGAAAAAAGGTGACATGTATTATGTTGTTAATGTGCTATAAAAAGCGGCTATCTACAAAAGGTCAACTTGTCATTAGCTTGTTTTCAGTTAATTGCATTTTTCTGATGGTCCACTGGATTTTTGAATGGTTTGTTTAGCTTTAGAAGTAGGTGAAAGGAACAGGTAGCCCTTCAGTTTATCTGAAAAGAATAATCAGAGATTGGAGGGACATGGGTTTTCATTGGAGATGGATATATTTTGCGTGTCTTTTTTTGAGGGTTGAATCAAACTGACCGAAAATATCAACAAATTAAAGATTACATATTTGTAGTGTGCAGACATATGAATTCCTGTGCTTTGGGAGTGCTTTAACACAACCACCAAACTTCATGCGCACACACTCCACCCCTCCTCCTCCCCCTCTCCCACACCCTCCCATGTTCCTTCCTGTTTTCTGTTCCGCTGTCCGCTGCACAGGAAGCCTGGTCCTGCTACTGGGCTGCAACAAAAACTTGTGAGTCACCAAGCTGTAAACTTTGTGGACATGCAGGGGGGCGGACGTGTTTTTCTTCCCTGATCTCCATCTCTCACCTCTAACCAGGCCTTGCATTGTGTCTCAAACAAATGGCTCATGGGGTCTTTAACTGTGCCACATTTGTCCTCTATGTTTAACCACCTGCTAACGCTTGGCTTTACTATATGGGAGTAAGTTCCATCCAGCTGGGACGTCTGTAGGCTGTATGCACCTGCTGGCTCTGATGTAAGTCTGAGTCGATCAATAAAAACATTAAGTCTCCTTTATTTTGTGACACAATGTGCACTGCTACATTTATCCTGGTTTTGAAGAATCCATGTCATTATGTGAAATTAAAATGTCAAATTGGCAACCTTTCCATAAGCTGACCATCTAACCGGTTATTTGCCGTTGTGAGGAGCTCGGCGGTTCAAATGTGGGGGGTTCTGCTTGGATGAGATCATGCCTAGTCGATGGGAAATGACTTTCAACTCACCTGACGTGTCCTGAGGCCAGATTCAGAGTTCAATGTTCATGTCATGAGAAGTGACTCCCCAGAACAAAATGCATGGCCCTCACTGGTGGCACAAATCTGATATCAGTACGCAGCCTGACCGACTCCTGACATGACCTTAACGGCGTGGCCCTCGCTCCACCGGGCTGAGGAGGTCAACTTCAGAGGTCAGAATGGTTCTCTGTGTGTTACGTCATCTATCGGAGACATTTTTGTGATGTCAGCAACATCCGTGACGTGTTTCTCATTTGTATATATTCCTGTTTTCACTCCCTTTGTCCAGAGCAAGTGTTTGTGTTTCCTACATGTATGGCAACACTTGCTCTTAAAATGAAACACAATGAAACAAATGTGTTTCTGCTGTAACTGCTCTTTTTGCAGTCACCATTACAGGCTTTAAGTAACTCCCTCCTTCATCTTCTAGACTGCTGTGTGTGTGCGTGCGTCCGTCCGTCCCCGTGTCCGTGCTGGAATGTCTGCTGGTCAGGCCTATTATTAGGCTCATCCATACCACCACATTATAGGCTCCCGTAACTGGGCAACTCAGGTTTTGGCTGGTTACCATGGCGAGCTCCCATTGAGTGACGTCGCTGGCACTGTTTGCCTCACTCCTCATTGGAATGAGCCCCCCCTCCCATCCCCCCCACCCCAACACACACACACACACACACACACACACACAATCTCGCTTAACCCCTTGCACACACCCACACACACTCTGCGCTTCGTCACCCTCTATGTGGTGAGGAGTGGAACTAACAGACCAGGTCCGACAGACCAGACTGGACCTTCAAGGGAGTGGCTTCGTGTAGAAAAACCCATACAGACCCCAACTGTAGGCAACTGTACTGTGTGTTGGTCAGTACTGACAAAATCACATGTCACAGTATTCTTAGCTTGATAACTTTACCTCATCTAGTCACACAGACGCATTTCACTCAGTTACAACAGTCTAACAAGTTTGAAAAACATCTCAGCTGCACTGAAGTTCATCTCACTGGGCAAACAGTTTTTAAACTTTATCGTAAAACTTGTGCACTATAGTAGGGATACAAGTAACAGTTATTTTCATTACCAGTTACTTTCTCGCTTGATAGATTCTTTCTTTGTTAGAAAATTGAAAAATGCCCTTTTAAATTTCCCAGAGCCCAAGTTAACAAATTGCTTGTCTTGTACGACCATTGAGTTTAATTTAAAATAAGTCTAATAAACTAGCAAATATTAGAGATTAGCTAGAGCCAGTGACACATTTGCTATTTTTGACTTTTAATGAATTAAAACGATGATTAAAATGGTTGCAGATTGATCAGAAATTGAATAACAGACTTATTGTTTCAACTCTACATGAAAGACCATTCTTGACCTTGCAAATACTATGAAACATGTTTATGATATATTTTGACAAAACAACCCCAGCTCGAGCCACACAAAATCACATGGTCATGTGCTTATTTGAATTTCACAACTACGACGCTTGCAAGTGGACCTTGAGTTGAGATTGATTTTTCAAACTACTATTTCCAAGGTCAAGAAGAAACTTTCATGCTTAGCTACTCAGCCAAACCATATGAGAAGTCCTAAAAGTGCTATAAGGATGAAATCATAACCACGACTTGGTTTGCATGTCGTGCAGTGGTGGAATGCAATTAAGTACATTTACTCAAGGAGTTAAGTACAATTGTGAGGTACTTGTACTTTTATGCTACTCCAGCAAACTCCATCCACTGAAGAAGACCTAAGAAGAGCTATGATTGAAAGTTGTCCCGTATAGTAGACCACCGAGTCTGGATTGTTTTATTGAACCTGTATCATGATAACCAAAATTTCAATGACTTGTCAATCAATATTGTATTCCATGTGCAGCAAGTCAAATGCTAAATATAGTAAATGGGCAGGTGTATTTGTTCTCTGGTGGATAATAAACTTACTGTGGAATAGAAATTGATAATTGACATTTTATTAGAGGTTCTCTTGTGGAGTGCAGCGATCACACACTATCCTGACTGTGTTCAGACTTTCTGCATGGCCATATTTTCAACTTTTAAGAGGGCACATGACCTGCTAAGATTCTTAAGTGGCCAACAAAACCAGTATGGATAAGCTTTTGTAATCCAGTCACAGTTTTAAATCAGAGGACTGTTACTCATAGACTGAAATCTCTTGTGTTATTGTGTTTTTCTATTGTTAAACAGTCCTGTGTCTTTAATGTTTTTATCACAATAATGCAGACCATCGCCAGTGTGTGGGTGCATGTGGTGCCCATGAAGCAGCTGTAAACAAATTGCTTCTGAGTGATGTTGTGTAATCTTTTGTGGTGAAGCCCATCTATCTTAGCACTGCCCCGGTGGAGGGAGATGGGGTCGTGGTGACTAATGAATGTGGTGACTTGCGGGAAGACGATTCCAGCAACTTCTCCATAGCTCCAATTTGAACGCCTTTCATTGACTGCAGACGGCGAATGGTGGGGGTGGTCTGAAAGGGGGGGGGGTTCTGGAGTATTGTGAGTTGAACAGCAGAGCCCCACTCTAGATGAATGGGTATTGTCATCTGGATCTTCTATGGCAAACCAAAATACTTTCTCCCGCCGTGGGGCTTTATGGGTTCATGGTGGGAAGGGCACTGCTGCCTCTGCAGACCATCACAACGCTGTTGCCAGTTGTTATGTTTAAGAACACACGTTAACTTAAGGTTTTCAGACAATATATTCAGTTTAATCTTAATAAAATGAAACAATATTTCATCTTCTTATACACGAATAATGAATCATTACATCAAACGTCAACAAAACAACAGAAAACAAAGTTTATTCCTAGAAAGTTTTGAAGAGAGAGAGAGAGAGAGAGAGAGAGAGAGAGAAAGACTTCCTGCGGTGACAATGATGCAAAAATGTTGCAGGTGCTCAGTGCAGCCGAATAACGGACTGTAACATTTCATGTTTTAGATCACAGGCTTTCAGGTCTCTACAGGTCCAGACTTCAAAATCACCGCCATCAAATTCTGAGCAACACAAAAGCCTGTCCGAGATTTATGAGGGCTTTAATATGTCTACATTTTTCTTCGTCGTTCTTTATTGCTAGTGGGCATTGTTGGAGTCCCCAACATGTCGGCGTAATTCCACTAAAGGGAAATGGGTCTTTGAGTGTGTGTGAGTGCAATAATTCTCAGTTACTGTACAGGTTTGTGCTGACAAAGCACATCAAGGCAAAGTAACAGCGTCTCGGTGGCAAGAGTTTCCCCTAGAAAAGAAAAGAAACCTTTGCAGATACAACGGTAAACAATTCAAAAACACTAATAATTTCGGAGACTTACAAAAAAGTAGGTACCTAACAAAGACACTCATTTTTTGTCGCGAGCTACCTTCTCGTTGTTCGTAGTCTTTTTAATCACCTGATACCAAAAAAGAACGTTGTGGTCCGAGTCTATTGGAGGGCCCGTGTAAAAACAGCAGAGGTGCTTCCATTGATTTTTCAAAGTTCAGATTTCTAACAAAACCAAACCAAAAACTGCAGGTGCAAAATGAACGTCCGTGGGGGGGTGGGGGGGGAACAGTTTCTCAAAAGCCGCAGGCCACACAGCTACACATAATTCCTCTTGTCATACTCCCCGTTCTGCGTGGTGCTTCTCGTGGTCGGTGCGTATTTGACCGAGTATCCAGAGTTCCGGCCGGAGGGGCAGGAGCAGCACAGCAGCGCCCCTCCGATCAGAAGCAGCGCCGAGGCCGCCCAGCCGATGTAGAGCGCAGCGCCGATCTCCCGCTTCTTGGATGCGGGCACCTGCGGGTTGTAGAAGTCCGAGATGATGTTGTTGGCCATCCAGCAGAGCGGCACCATCACGAACAGACCGCTGATGATGTAGATCACCCCGCCGGCGTTCACCACCCGGGCTTTGACGTTGTCGGCGCGGAGGCAGTTGGTGCACTGCGCCCCCGCGATGACAACCATGAGCCCCAGCACGCCCATCACCGAGGAGATGATGGTGAGCGCTCTGGCCGCCTGCAGGTCGTGGCTGAGGGCGAGGACGGAGTCGTGCACCTTGCACTGCATCTGGCCCGTACTCTGCACCACGCACGACATCCACAATCCGTCCCAGATTGTCTGCGCCACCACGATGTTGGCTTCGATGAACGCCGTCACCTTCCACATGGGCAGCCCGCACGACACCATCACCAGGAGCGAGCCAATGAGGCACAGCGACAGTCCCAGGATCTCCAGTCCGGCCGACACCATTTTCGCTCTTTGAGTGTCAGTCAAGTCCGTCTGAAGCGTTTCAAGCTCTCCACCTAGCTTCTCTTCTTGCGCGCAAGGTGTATTTCTGTGCTTTTATTTCTCCGCTCTCGCCTCGACGTACAGGAGCGCCAGTCGTTAGTTGCGCATCACTCGCCACATTTACTCGGAGATGTAAGACGCAGCAGCGCTCAGCCTCTTTGTTAGCGAGGGGATGTGAAAAGAACTGCAATCACAGTAGCACCGGACCACGAATATCTGCGGGTGTGGGGGGGGGGGGGGGTAGGGACTCGAGGAGAAACTTTCCTCCAATCAGCTGCCGCCGCATCCTAACGCGACCAATGAAAACGCAGGGAAATTGTGAGGCTAAATAAAGCGGTCCAGAGCGCATTGTGCGTTTGAACAGTTATTTACAATGAATAGAGGGGGGCAGGAGAGGGGATGAAGGAGCACGGGGGGGGGTGTTTTAAGGGTATGGAGAAGCAGAAATGCAGTGGGTGGATGATTCAGGGCGCTTGCTATTGATTTTTCTGATGCCACTTGTCTGTGGTATAGGTTATACTGTATAGGCCTATGTAGTGACTATTTCACACTCATTATGATATGTGTGATTAACAGGCTGTCTCAAATGCCAGAAAAGAAGAATAAAAAGAAAAGAAAATATTATAGTATATGTGAAATACATTGCCTTTAATTTGAAGCAGTTTTACGAGACTCTGATCCTCTGCCTTTCTCTCTCTACAGGCGAAAACGATTTTGTTTCTGTTGTTCCCCTTTGATTGGAATACTTTACCATCACACAAATCAAGAAATATTTTCCATTATCCAAATAGTCTTCATTTCATTCTTGAAATGAAGTTGGTTGTGCTATAAATTATACTTTTTTTATACTTTTGAGTTCTGGCAATTATTTTTGACATTGTTGATTTTTATTAGTTGCTAAGTTTTTCTACCATGTATGTTTTCTTTTAATATATATATTTTGTGAATGAGGTGGGGGGTTATGCACAAACGAATAATTGGTGAAATGTAATGTCTTGTCAGGACCCTTATTGTAAACAATAGTACATTTGTTTAAATGTACCCTAGAAATATCCTGTCCAGTGCCATTGATGGTGCTTTTACAGTCCCATTTGAATGTCTATAAAGAAAATGAGCATAGCCTGTGAATTTACTTCAGGACATGCTTCAGGTAATATATTTTGAGTTGAAAGAGGTTTTTAATCAATCAAAATATTATTCAAGCTTCACTAGTCTCAATCAATTCATTTTAAAGGATTTTAAATGCTTTGTTTGCTATTGGGTAGCTGTATATCCATCCGCAGTCTATAACAATATTTTAAAAGCTCATAGGCTGTGTTTTGTATGCAAAATCTTAATCTGTAAAGTAACAAGTGACTGTAAAATATTTGTATAATAAGTATGTTATCATCTGAAAGTAGTAGAAAGTGTAATAAAGTGGCATGAAGTATGCAAACATTTTTTTAAATGTTAAAGTATTTCAGAATAGTAGATAGGCCTACTTGCTTTCTACCACTGGACAGCAGATTATTTAAATGGTTCATGGACAATTTGTCGTCATAATATAGGTCTTTTGTATTCTGAAATATAGAAATAATTTGACCTACGATCAAGATAAAATGTATTTTTCACTTAATACACTCTGGTGGCTGGAGTTTGCCTGTTTTAAAAGGACAATTTATACTATTGTCTAACTATATAATAAATTATATTATTATATAGTTCGACAGTACATTAAACATTTCTCACGAAGTTATGAGAGTTTTCAGTAAATATTTGCAATACATTGTTTGATTACAGTGTGGATATTTTTGCTCTCAAACCTATTTTTTGGTTGAATTAAAAAGGCACAAACGTAGCTCATAACGAACCGTCAGTGGGCGAAATGTTATGAAACTGTAACACTTAGGCAGCCATGTTGGATCTAGCAAGGGACTATGCTTTGAGGGTCAGCCGCCCTGACCGTTGAGCCGTAATGGCGTCAGTGGCGCAGCAAGATCATGAAAAGCTTCATGGACTAGGGCGGACTTACTGGGACGGTTTCCGGGTTTCCCTTCCTGGGCTGGGACTGCGGCAAGAGGAAAAAAGCGCCTGTTGATTAACAATATTTCAAAGTTACGCACAGGTAAGGCACTGCTCAGTGGTTTGAAGGTTTTTTTTATACAAACTGTTTGAATGAGACGGAGCAGGGGGGGGGACGAGACACACCAAGAGAGCCAGTTGAAGCCTAGCTGGCAACATGACACCAGCCGCGGTAACAACTGTTGCTAAAGTTTGACATGTAACGTTGACAAAGTTTCACTGCTGTATTATTCAATTCGCTTTATCAAAGTAGCTTTTAAGGAGGAAATCAAAGTTCAAGGAGCCACGGTATTTAGCTGAGCAGCGTACGTATAAATTACAACGCCATCGTCCCAGCTGATGTTCGGTAAACTCGGTGTCTGACAGACTGGGTGTGGTGGACGTCCAACTTGCACAACCAGAGGCCTTCACACACGTTTCAAACTCCCCTCGCCGGCCTGGAGCGTTGTTTTTATATTCCTCCTAGTTATTTGGCAGAAATGTCCCAAGCAAACATTTCCTCCTCCTCAGCTTTTCCAAAGAGTGATGAGAGCCCACCACCTCTTTTCCTTTTCGAACACTCCCTCGTTGTCCCAGTTCCTACTCGATGGCTGCAGGGAGACGCTGCACACTTCAGTGGTGCCTAAATCAGTAACACAAACTCTGCATCACTTCAGTGGTACCTAAATGCCTAAATCAGTAACACAAATTCTGCATCACTTCAGTGGTGCCTAAATGCCTAAATCAGTAACACAAATTCTGCATCACATGTGCCACTCACGCCATCCTTTCACACGTTTCCTGTAAATCCCCCTTGTTTAACATTCCTGAAGCATAAAATTGCTTTCTAACATCCGATTAATCCATGACCTTTTTGATTGTAAAACCCGTTTGCGCGAAATAAATTGTGTGTTTGGACAACTTGACAATAACAGTGGGAAACAATAACATATTCTCATTATGCGTCTGTCCGAGATGTGGCTTAGGGCCACTATTGAAGAATTATCATCCATCTGTGCTTGTGTTTTTGGCTCAGTCGAAACACGTGTGTTTCACTTATTTTCTTGCTGAGTGGTGAACACTATGGGGCAGGAGGGAGAACATGTGCCTCACACCACATTCAGGGGCTGCGAGCTGTAATCTTGGGCTGGCAGCTGCCCCTTACGTCAGAAACGTCTTAGGTTTTTGTAGCTGGGCACAGATCAGTTTGCTACCAGAAGGACAACATCTCTTAGCACTGAAAGTCATCCCAGGCCCTGATCCAGCACCTTCACCGCTCTCTGACCTTTCCCCTTCCTGTGACCTCGCAACCACTGACTGGCACAGAAGCGCCAGGGAAGATATCCGACACTGTAAACTACAAGGGGATGTTTCCTCCCGCTTTGCACTGTGGTGTCGAATTAGAGGGGACTTGATTCACAATGACAGACCCAAGTGGACCCAAACCATTGTGTCAGAGATTTCAGTGATGATATTACAAATTAGGAAACCTTTGTTCACCAGAAAAAAGAACTGTGTAAAAAAATGCACATTTGAAGTAACTTTAATCCCTACAAGTACAGGAAAGCAGTCATATTTGACATTTGAGCTACAATGACCCACTGTATCCTGTCGTCAGTTAAGTAAACTAAATGTAGGTGTAATGAGGTTGTGATTACCTCAGTTTAGGGCTGCAATGAATGTTTGTTTTCATAATTGTATAATCTGTTGTATGGTTGGATGACATGGATCAAATGTTCATTTTATTTCATAATAGTTAAAGTTTCCCTTTTTTTGGGAAATGTTTTAGAGAAAACCATTTATAGATAAAATAAATTAACTTAGATATGTCTGCTTCTGGCGAATACAGAAGCAAATTAAATACCCGACAAATCAAGGTAGGTCACACATTGATCAAAAACTGATTTTCAACATCGGCCACGGTGTCAATATTAAGAAATATTAAAGGGTATTAGCGATATAGCAAAATCTCTTACTATAGACACATTTCTTTTGTCTTTCAATATTGTCTTATTGTCCAGCCCTAGCATTTAAATTCTTTTGTACAATTGTTATACTATAAATTATCACAAAAATGTGAAAAAGAAAATCATCTCACAAGCACAAGGTGACATCTTCAAATTCCTTGTTTTGTGTGACCACCAGCAAGAAAATAAAACAGAAGAGCAGTACTTCAACTGATAAAGAGAAACTAGAGCTAGTTAATCTTGTGCATTTTTGCTTGATAAATGACTTTATGCTGAATTTTTCATTTTCTTACTTGATGTATGAGAAATAATTGTAAGTTCTAAAGTATAGGCATTTGCGTTGTGATTGAACACTTGTTATTTAATCCGTCACTTATTCATTTGCACTATTCTCATATTCACACGGCCATTAATGAAATATAATTACACAGATTCCGTGGCCAGACACAAGCACAGAGATTAAACATTTTTTTGCATTACCTACACTGTACTCTAACCGTACTCACAGTGTTAGTTTCACAGTTAATTATCAATGTAGAGCTTTATATCCTGCCCTAATGGTCATTGTACTGTATAGCAGCTGTGTGAGTAGCACAGTGTTATAACATGTTGTTGCCTCCTACTTGACTCCCACTTGTTGTTAGTCATTTCCTATTCTGTCACCATCATCATCAATGGTCCATCCTGTGCTTTCAAACTCTGTGTGTGTTCTGAACAGGCCTGCTGGTTTCCTCACAGTTGAAAGGCTTTTACATTCAGCTTATTGTGGCTTTTTACCCCCTCTCTCTGGGCTCATATTATGAAGTGTCTCTAAAAGCACGGCTTAAAAACCAGAATCATATCTTTATTATTGTCACCCACCTCCTCTACCTCCGTTCCCCATGGGCTACAGTCAAGCCCCCCTGTCCATGTGTGTTGTTTGTGTGGCTGTGTGTCTTTACATGTGCCAAACATCACTTTATCATGCTCAATAGTTCTGGGGTCTCTGTTGCTGTGATCAGTTGCCAGTTAAATGACCATTTTTGATGTTGTGCCGCTGAGTTTACCAAATCTCCATGGTGTGAAATTATTGTTTCAATGTTTCCAATAAGAGCAGAAAGTCCTGAATCCATGGGGAGAGGGTGTGCAGACCCTTGGTGTTGCCTGTCAGGAAGGTGAATAGTTCTACTAGCACTGGTGCCCCTTAATGGCATCAGTCCAGCCAATAAATCAACTGTAAATGCATTACATGCCAAGAACTTTGGCTTTACTAAGGTGGCATTTTTCCCTTTTGGCCCAAACTGTTTAATCTCCCCCACGTCTGGCCCGTTGATAGCTGTGTGTATGTGTGTGTGTAAGGAGCTCAGCAGCCCGGCCGATTAAATGGCCATTATTAAGAGAGTATTATTGAAGTGTGCCTCCTGCCTGTCTGTCCTGTAGTGTTGTCTTTGTGATATTACAACTGCGATATTGGAACGGTTTAATTAATCTGCTGCCAGACTAATGCTGGTTCCCACAGAGCCTGTCGAGGAATAACACTTGTGTGGCTGATGTGATACACATGGATATGCCTGTGTGGGCCCCTACATTAACTTAGATGTTCATTAACATTGAAAGCACAATTATTATCGTCTTTATTGAGTTTTCTAATGATTATGTCGTGCTAGTGTTGTGGTGCTAGGGATAGCAATGCTGGTCAGTTAGTCCATCACTTGGCTCCAAGCCTGAGTTATTCTTTAGTGGCACCATGAGGTTGACAACAGCTCAACAGCTATTGGACAGATTGCCATGAAATGTGATACAGATATCTGTGCTGCTCAGAAGATGAATCCTAATCTCTTTGGTTATCCCCTGACTTTTCCTCTCACGACAATTGTAGGTTAATGTTTTCATGTATCCAGTGGAATATCTCAACACCTACTAGATGGATTGGCACATTTTTTTGTTCCCCAGAAGATATGTCCTAATGATTTTGGTGACCCTCTCAATTGTCCTCTTATGGACATTAGATTCAATTCACAATTGAAAATTATTTATTTTAATATTATAGAAGACTAACAAATCATTTTTGAAATGCTAGAACCAGTAAATTTTTGGTATTTTGCTTTAAAAATCACTTTAAATATTCATACATTGTTAAAATAGTTTCCAATAATCGATTAATTGAATAGACTCGAGTTAAATTAGTGTCACAATACTTTTTTGTGGTTTATTTATGTTCGGTGCTCATTCTTAATGCCTTATTGCCAAGGTTTTTATTGTTTATTTTTATTATTTCCAGTCAAGGTCACTTATCCTGTCTGTTGATTTTACTTGGTTAACCTTTTGACCTCTGTACCCCACCACCCTAAATTGCAGGTGTCTCCCCTTGCTGTCCTGACATGGGGTCAGTCTTGAATGTGGTCAGGGGTGAGGCACATGCTCTCCCTCCTGCCCCAGCTGAGCTGCCCTGTATATGAAAGGCTTCAGGAACCAGAGGGATAAACAGCCATTGTTCTCCGTGCAGTCTCGGTGAAACCACCCTGTCAGTTTGAGAGATCCCTGCCCACTTTCATGCAGATACAGAGGCTCCCCAACTACCATCTAATAGATTTAACAGTGTGAAATGGTTCACAAAAATGTTTTTGTCGCTTGCCAATGGAGAAAGGTCAATTTCAAGGTTCCCATGCCACCTCTGTCTCAGAAACTAACATTACATAACTGGAGTGCATCTCCGTTTGTCTGCGCACTGCAGCCAGCCTCTTTCTAATGCTTATCACACTCCACCTGTCAGGGGCCAGTGTGTTGGTGATAAAATGGAGCCTGTTCTTCCTGCTCAGTCATTATGCAGCTAATTTATCAAGCAGGCTTGTTCTGTCGTCTTCTCACAAGACTGTAACAATTTAAAAAGAGTCTGGGAACAAGTTTGTTGCCCAGAGCCCTTAATCTTTGCTCCTTCCGTGTGATAGTGTTGAGGAACAGTGTAGTCGTCAGCCTGAAGGAACGTCTCAAGGTGGACTAAATGTGCAGAGTTGTTCCCAAGTCACAATTTACAACATAAAAGTCCTGATTGTGATTCTTGCTTGAGAAAAATGAGTCACTTGAAGATAATACAAATGTCATTTTTTGATGTAACCATAACTGGGTCGATGGCCTGTCTAATTGTTACCTTATGTCTTAAAGTCTAATTTGGTGTAGGCGACACCACAATATATAGCACGAGACAATATAAATTTGTCAACCATCAGTTTTTGCTGCAGCGTTATTACCATTGAACCATCCTGCTAAAATCTCTGTGTTTATTAGGCTATTCTGTGCAATATTGCAATTCATTCCACTGCACAACTTAATGGCATTATCTGATATTTCTTTTAAATATTATTACATCAATGTGATAAAGCACTGTGATTTGTCAAGTACTAAATTTGCTGTATTAGCCAATAATCTTGCATTCCTCTTATTCCTGGCTATTTTTATGCATATACAAAATCTCCAGGACTGATTCTTTAGATGTATCTAAATATCATAAAATAACATATCACACACCCCTAGTCTAATTTCAGTTATTGCACAAACCTATTTCTAGCATTTCTGGGAAGGATTTTACAGCATCGGAAGTACAGTATGGAAATTTCACATTTACCAATATAGCTAAAACTGTAAAAGTTGTTACCAGGACAGTGAGATATATATTTTTTTAAAAGCTTGAGTTTTTCAAGGCAACTTAATTTTAATCAAGATGTCAGGAAGGAGTTGTTTGCTGCTAGTACGGGGGAAGTTACTCCGAGTTGTTTTTAGATGATTTATCTGATTTAATTTACCGCTATATCTCTTATTTTTTTCCCACCAGCAGGTCTGTCAGACATCTAGTAAACAGTAGCGATGTCTCAGTCTGGAGAGAAAGGGAAGGTGAGTACATTGCACTGTGGCAGATCGACCGAGGAGGGGATTCTAATAAGGGCAGTGATGATTAAGACTCAGTGTGTGTGCATGAGATTACAAGTACCATACTTGTAATCTCATGCACACACACTTGCACAGGCATCCAGAGAGGATATCCTGTATAAATACAAGTGTTTCATGGCTAGGCTTTATTGCCTGTTGGAATTTTGATATGCATCTTCATCAATCTCACTCTTATACACTCACTTGGACCTTTTTATACATATACCTCATAAAATTATGAAAGATGTCAGGGAGGAGTTGGTTACCTGAGTGAAAGGAACAAGTAGTAAAATGAATGTAGAAAATCACACACAGTAACACTAAATTTACATAATTAAAATCCCCTTTAATTTCCTGATCTGTTAATTACTGTTTCTGACAATTTGTATGTTTGTGCTCCACAGTTCCCAGATGCAACAGGTTATGTAGGGTTTGCCAATCTCCCAAACCAAGTGCACCGAAAGTCAGTGAAAAAAGGGTTTGAATTTACCCTAATGGTTGTAGGTGGGTGATCACTCTTTTCTTTTAGTGTTTTCTATGTGATTTCTTTAGAGAAAAGAGCTTTATTTTCCATTCTTTGTGTTTTTCAGGGGAGTCTGGTTTGGGCAAATCCACACTTATTAACAGCCTGTTTCTCACTGATCTTTACCCTGAGCGCCATATCCCAGGTGCCGCAGGTATACTCCCCAGTACACACTCTCACATGCACTTGCAAACACACACACACACACACACAAATATGCATACTGTAATAATAGAGAAATATCTGCAGCAATGTCTCCAACAGAGCATTATTTCAAGAGGAATGTGGAGAATGCCTTGGTCTCATAATTTGACCCTGCCCTTCTTATGACTTGACTTAGTTTAGGACTTGAAAACAATGATCCAGGCCCTCCATGGGTCAGTTTGTGTGGATAAGTAAACGCGTAGCCCTTTTTAGATGACATAACCCATGATTTCATTTTTAAGGTGTATCCACCTTCTTCAAGCCTGTGGTTGCGACAGCTCAGTGCCTTGTGTAAGCACGTAGCTCAGGCAGGATATTGGGTACTGAAGTATCCTCTGTTATGCCACCCATCAATTATTCTTGTACATCCACCCCGCAGAGAAGATTGAGAGGACGGTGCAGATTGAGGCATCAACTGTGGAGATCGAGGAGAGAGGAGTAAAGCTCCGCCTCACCGTGGTCGACACCCCTGGATACGGCGATGCCATCAACAGCCAGGACTGGTGTGTTTATGTGCTGCAGAGGAGTAGGGAGTGATAACCATTTCTTCTTCCTTCCCTCCTGTCCTCAACAACTCCCTTTCTCAAGTTTCATTTCAAACTCCCTATTTCCTACCTCTCCTCCCTCTGCATTCCCTATGTCTAGATTTCTTTAAATTGTGGGTGTTTACTTGTGTGGCATCTTCATGCCAGTGGTGTCAAAGTGGCCTCCCTGTCCGAGATTATTTCCTTTTGATTGTCCTCTATTTTTATACTCCTGGACCCGCATGGTCTAACAAAAGCTACCAAAAAGGAAACAACTGCAAAAGAGATGACACAACAGAAAAACGTCCCCTTTGCTTTCCCTCTGCAGATATTGTTGCCTTCTCAGTAACTAGATTATTGATGTTTAGAAATAAATCGTTGTAGCCAAATTTGAGGCATTTGTAATTAAGGACTGCACACGCAGTGTATTATAGGCTTTTTAACTGAACAGATCAAGGTGCAGTAGTAGGGTTTTAACAAATTTAAAGAACTATAGTAATGTTTTTGCAGCTAAACAACAAAACAAGACAAAAAAGACATTCATGCTATGCTTTCTGTCTAGAAGATCATTTGATGCATTCATCAGTTAAACGGTGTCTTTATCACACTAGCTAATCAGTCATAAACAGAAGTTGTGAAAATAGCTCATGTAATTTCCTGTTCTAAAAAGACGAAATGTGATGGGAAAAGATCACTGAGATCATAGTCAACTTTTCTGTAACTATACGAACAGCAGTTGTCATTTTACTTTGACCACCTGCATACTGTATTTATTTTATCCATTACAGTTTAAAGGGTTTTTCAGCTCATAGAGGAATATAAACCCCTTCAACTGAAATTAATAAATCTATCCTACTTATACTCCAGAATCAGAATTTTAGAACAATGATATAGTCATTGTGGGAGTCTTCACAGTCACAGACACAACTGTCTATGTCATTCTCAGTGTTGTTGGTTAAATGGTGTTTACATGGTTATTTGGTGTGATTAAGGAGGCTTATGTCTTTTTCTCTGTCTGATGTCAGCTTCAAGACCATCATCCAGTACATTGACAATCAGTTTGAGCGGTACCTCCACGATGAGAGCGGGCTGAACCGAAGGCACATAGTGGACAACAGGGTGCACTGCTGCTTCTACTTCATATCTCCATTTGGACATGGGTAAACAAACATACACTTTGTACAGACACCAACAATGAGCTGAAGTTGATGTTCTCTCTACACCATAAACGTTTTGTAGCTAGCGGTCATTACTGTCTTTGGCTAGCCACCAATTCCTCGCTAAAGTTTTCTTTTTTACTCTCAAAACTGTCTTCTCATCTGTGTCTGTTATCATTTGTTTTCCACTGTGTCCTCATCTTTTTTATTTTTTTTTTTAATGATGTTATTCTGTGCTAGTCTAAAGCCTCTGGATGTGGAGTTTATGAAGGCAATCCACAGCAAAGTCAACATAGTCCCAGTCATTGCCAAGGCTGACACACTGACGCTGAAGGAGAGGGATCGCCTGAAGAGGAGGGTGGGTTTGATGTCCAGACATACACACACACAATTTTGAACTTTTAGCTGTCCACTGTTTTCTATTTACAGTATATGCAATCATCTTTACCCTAGATTTTATTCTTGGTACAAAGAAAAAGGTGGAATGTCTAAGCACGGTTTTCAGGATGTTGGGGACATTTGAGGTGTGTTATGTGTTTGTTCTCGTCCAGTGGCTCATCATAGCGAAATCACTTATCCATCGTTATTGGCAGCCTGGTGTGTCAGGCATCCGTGTGCTCATGTGAGAAAGCACACATGTACTTCCCTGTGTAATTGCAGTGATGTATGACTTACAGTTTGTGTTTTTGATGATACTGCCAGATTGTTCAAAAGTACAGGGAGGGACGGCATAAGAGAGGAAACAGTAGGAGGTGCATACTTAGGAAAAGAGTGTTGTATACAATATAGAGGCAGCACATATCATCCAGTCTCAACCCGTGTCCCAGATACTTCCTGTTGGAAGTGAACCAAGTGTCTGCCTGCCTGCACGCTCCTCAGCTTCCTGCTGTCCAGAGGGGGGAAGGACACAGTAGTGTTCAGCTGATAACCTCTCTCATGCAAGATGAGTTAATAGGATTTTTATTCTTCTGTGTTACTCCTCCTCTCATCTTCTTTCCTCTTCCCTTCCCTACTGTACTCTACCCAGCTAACCTTTCCTTTGGTCTATTTTACTCCCCTTTTTCATTCGTTCGTAGCAGCAAGCGAAAACCAAATAAAACAAATTTTAAAACACTAGATTAGAATTGGCAACTATTTTAATATTCAATGAGCTATTTGAGTAATTTCTACAATAACATTCTTTGGCTCCAGCCTCTCAAATTTGCTGTGGTCTCTGTTTTGTACTGTGGGTCATACAAAACAAGTCATGAAGATGAAGATGTCACCATGCGCTCTGAGGACAACTGAGGCAAAATTATTAATCGAGAAAGTAATCGTCAGACTAAGTGATAATAGAAAATAATCATTTGTTGAGTCATAGTTCAGACCAAATGTGGGCACTGTGTATCGGCCTGTCGCCCCACCTGCCCGTGCATGCCCAGACCTCCCACCTGCCTCTCATTCAGGTCTCGGAGCCGGTGGTCTGGCAAGGTGTCAGGATGACCGGAGTCCAGCTCAGCTCTGTTCTCTCCAGCAGCAAGTCTGCTTTGTTCACGGCACCCACAGTCAATTGCTGATGCAGCATCTTAGAAAGACACGGTCACACACAGCGTTTCTTCCTGAATTTCCTACAGTGATTTCACATTTGCTACATAAGTAACTGCACTTTTTCTGTATTTTCGCTCGTGTGCAAGTTACTCCAGCCAGCATCAAAGGTGAGATTCCTCTACTGCGTTGTCCTTAAGGGACCTGCCAGTTGAATTGTGCTCTGTAGAGTTGTTTTGTGTTGTGACCTTCCTCAAACTTTCTGAGTGTTCCTCTGGCACTTAAGATGAACAAAAACATGTTTCCTGCCACAACTGACCCCCGCCCCAACAGAAACCCCCAAGCTTGTTAGCTTTCTGATCCAGCTGGCAGTGTGCAGAAGGTCAGCTGTCTTGATTACAGTTTTGACATAACTGCTGTTTAATTTTGTTCATATTTTTCTTATTCAATTCACTGTTAGACATCGTGAACTGGGCTGAGCTGATTTTGATGTATTTTAACTGACACCTTTGTACATTATATATTCAGCACACGGTTATCACCCATTGGCACACATTTAAATCAGACATAGCAGAACTTCCTCATTTAATTTATATTTATATTGTGTACACATTGTGTAAAATGTGTATACTCTAAAAGTGTAGCCTATAGCGGTTGGAGTGGGAAATGATAATAGAGGGTTAGTGGAAATACTGTAACACTATCACTCTGATCTGGCCTTTGCTGCTGAACTGTCCACACTATCTGTCTAACAGAGTTTGTTCACATGCTCCACTAAGTGTTCTCTTAACAGACATTTCCCACTGTACACCAAGATGCAATTAGCTGCTAACTTCAACAAAATGGACCAACTCATGCACGTAGGCACATACATACATACATACATACAAACACCCCACCCTTTTTACATGTAAATGTGTATAAATTGTTTTAACCAGGACTGGGAGAAATGCATGCAGCAGGATGAATCGCATAGCTGTTCTGTTAAGTGAAAGATTGAAGCATTAAATAAGTTGTTTTTCACAGATGACCAGCAGGGTATGTGTAAATGTTAAACACAGGTCCACTCCCTGCACCACCCGTACAAATTATTTTGAGTATTAAAAAGATGGTAGCATAATAACAGTAAACAGGCTTCTTATGACATGTTCACTTACTACATTAGTTATTTATTTTACAAAGAAACATGGGTTGACATCTGATTACTCACTTAATTCATATAAATTGTGATTTCCGAGTAATCGGACAATAGTAACTATTGTAAATGTGCTCTTGGATTTCCTTCCCTTTTCTGATTTATCGCAGTGATCTGGTTTCTTGTGTGCATGTAAACGTAGTCATTGTAAATGTTAAGCATCATAGAAATTCTGTAAGTGTCTCTCAGGAGAACAAATATATCTGGCTCGAGTATTTGTTGATTCGATCAGATAAGTTGAAGTGGCTCTTAGGTATACAGGCCTGTTTCCAGCCATAGAGTCCAGTACGGTGTAGCGGGGCACCAGGCCTTCCTTTGAGGTCAGAGTTCCAGCAGCCAAGAACCTGCCAGAAAGCTGAGTGCTGGAGGATGATTGATTACCCCCAGCGTCTCTCCCACAGTATTTATTAGTTTGTTTTTTTGCAGGGTACTTTCTCACCATTGGAGCCATTTGTCTCTCAGTATATAGGACATCCCCACCCCCCTATCAAGGCTTGTCCAGTCCTTTCTCCTATTATTACAGGGAAACAGCTTGTACCGAACAATATATATTTCCTGCAATGTGTTGAGACTGTTCCACTGACAAGACACAACCTGCTGCCCTGCGCTGCTCAGGGACAAAGTTAACAAAACCTCCCACCGTTCACCTTTCATCCCCTTAGTTCTGCTTGCTTCTCGCCCAGTCCTTCCTCTCCTGGCAGTACCTCACTCAGCTCAGCTGCCTCTTACTTTCTTCCTCTGCCTCTTTGTGTCCTCTTTTTTTTTTTTATTTTCTCTAATGCCAATTTCCCTCACCGGGGTCGCTGTGGTCTCTAGCTCATAAGTTGCCCCGAGGAGGGTATATTGAGGGACTGATCCTCTCAGTCTGGGACCTTTACAGTCATATCCTGTGTGGGGTTTTAGTCTCAAACTGCTTTACTGGTTGTTTTCTGTTTGAACATAGAGAACGATATGCAGCTGGTTTAGACTGGAGTCCTGATGGAAGCAAAAATGTAGACATGCCTACAGAAGAGTGTGTCTATTTTTTTTTTTTTTTCACACGCTTCTCCAGCTAGAACAATTAATCCATTTGTCAACGGACATAAAGTTGATCTGCAATCTTATTTAAGTAATTTTAAGTCACCAGATTTCCTAGTTCCAGCTTCTCAATTGTGAGGATTTGCTGCTATTCTTGCCTTATGTGATAGTAAACTTAAATATTTTTGAGTTTCAGACAGTCAGGAAAAACAATCAAACAAACACAAAAACTTGGGCTTTAGGAGATTGTGACACTATTTTCTGTGATTCTATAGACTCAACAACAGACTCAACAATTGAGAAAAGAATTAATCGCTAATGAAATTAATTGTTAGTTGCACTCTTACTTGATTTAAATTTGGAAAATAACTTTTAAACCAAAGGCTGTTGGGTCTTTTGAGGTGCGGTGCATTCAGGTGCTGGAGGGAAGCTCACACATCTGAAAAATCATCTGCCAAACACCAAAACCTTTTAAATGCAAGAACATAAACTGGCATTTTGCAGCCTTCTCGGTTTGATGTTGTTATATCTCTTTTGGTTTGGCTGAACCTCAATTTTCTACCAGAACACATCAAAGCTTGAAAGACTAAAACTAATATCTGGTTTGCATAAATTTGAAAACAAAACTGTTCATGCTGATGGGTTACCTATCTTGAGAAAATTTCAAGTCTCTGCATGTTCATTTTCATACTTTAATGAAATGCACCAATGTTTTTCTGATAAGCTAAAAGCTGTAAGAAAGTATTATTAAACCCTTTAATTATGATGAAAGGTTAGCAGAAGCCAACCAGATGCTTTTTTTGCCACAGGCCTCAACGTGATATCACTTTTTTTCTTTCTTTTGTGTGAAGGCTAAAGGCTGTTCTCGTAAGCCAGAGGTCATAGAGATGTCTAGAGAACCCAACTCCTCCTCCTGTTCTCGCAGCAGACAATAGTTCAGCCCTTTTTTTCTCCCTCCTGTCTTCCTCCCTTCTGTGGCTTCTCCCCACATCTCTTGTCACTTCCTTCATCTTCCTCATCGCCTCCTTTCTCCTCTCAGACAGCCTCTTGTCCTTCCCTTCCACCTCTGCTCACGCTCTCCCTCCCTCATGTTTGTCCCCTCAGCTGCCATATTTCACCCCTGACCAAGGCGCTGTCATAGTTTTCCCCTCATTGTCTGACTCGCTGTTGTCTCCTCCAGCCGCTCCGCCATACTCCCGCTGTGTGAACCAGCTCTACTGCCCTACTGGGACACATTATCAGTGCCGGACTGCTCACACTGGCCAGTATTGTCACTAGGTTTTCCATAAATAGCAATAACAGAACTTCCGTGTTAAGATCGTTTGAGCTAGTAAAGGAAATTATGAAGCAGATATAGGCAACTGATTAGTAATGTGAAAAATGGAGCTGAACATCAAACTTAAATTAATTACTTATTTTGTACTTGTCTAAGCTGGTGCGCCATGAGTAAAGGTTGAGAGGTGATTACTTCATTCTTACCTCACTGCTCCTGTGTATCTTTCTCTGTGCGTGTAAATGTATGAGTCCCCGGTCAGCTTGTGCTCTGTTCTTTTCCTGCTAGTGTTTCAAACACGCGGACATATTTATTTTTCTGCCCTACAGCGGTCATTGTGCCAGGGCATGCTCCACATCTCTGCAGATTTTAATACAATAAATATGCGCTTTTCCTCATGGAGCGAGCAACTTTATTGCACACAATGTGTTCTCAAGTGAAGAAAGTATAAGCCGACTGAATTGTGATAACAGCAGGTTTCCTTGTTTCAGGGTCAACCTGAAAAGATGGTTTCCGGACTTTGCCGTGCTCCTAATGAGTCACGTTTGCCGTTGAAACCCTTTTGATCACCAGACCGATTCACAAAACCTTAAGTGTGGTTGAAATCCTAAACTCGCATTGTCCCCTTCTAAATCTCACTTAGGTACAAGATTACATGAATAGCCCGATTGTTCCTCCCCATGCTCTGTGATCAGAGGGAGAGGTGGGTGGGTAGGTGACCCAGACAATAGGAGGGTGGGTGTGTTGATCACCATAATTTATATGATACCTTCACGTTACCGTGGTTGCGGTGACTTCCTCTGTACTTTCCATCAGTACCTCCTGTTGGAACAAATCCAGCTGTTCTGGTCCAGTCTGCTCCAGTCAGGACCGTCCACTCACTCTCAGAATCTGACTGCATACATTAGGAATGTGTTTCTGTGCATGCATGCAAGTGTCTTTAATCCTGTTGTTACGTCCCCGATCGTCACATAACCCAGTGGTGCTACGTGTCCGTCATTGCTGCATTTATGAAGGAGATTTGAAGAGTCAGAAGGATTTGCTTGGTAGATTGTCTGAAGGTTCTCCATCCACCATCTCTGGTGATCCACAGACCTCCTGGAGCTTCAAAGCTCCACACATGTAACACAGTTTTTTTTTTTTCCTACTCCTGACGCCAGATTATACCAGTTCACAAATCGCACACAGTTAGCTGTGTGTGTGTTTGTGTAGGAGGCTGGTATGAGGTCTAAATCCCTCTGACCCCCCCCAGATCAGGTATTGTTGGGGCTCCCTCACCCCCTCAGACTCCCGTCATGCATGAGAGAGACGGCTAGTTGAAAGGCGTTTCCTGGCAAGTTCTCATGTGTCTTAAGGTTCGCAAATTAAGTTTGAAAACTAAAGAATACTAGTAGGAATTGGCTGTTTCTTTTCATTCTTGTAATCTTGTAATTGATGTATGTAATATGTGTTGTCTGAAATTGTAGCTTTTTTATTTTTATTTTATAGAGAAGCCTTGTTTTGTTGGCAGAGGATGGTGGAGCAACTGTCCTCTTCAGATTATGGACATAATGCAGTCTGTATTAGTCTTGCTGGAGATGCTAGTACTCATCACAGAGATTTTTTCTTATCAAAAAGTGGGTTGGCCGTTGATGTTATGTGCGAAGAAACCACATTTTTTTTTGGTCATCCAGAACTCATATTTTATATAGTTAATTGACTGCTGTTTAATTTTTCTCTGACCTGGGACAGACTGAACCTTGATGCTTGAGCTAGGAACAGTTTTCTTGATGTGACTTTTTTTTTTTTTTTTTTTTAGTATATGGAAATTTTACTTTTGACTATAAACTAAGAATTATTTTACTACTTGCTTTCACTCTGCTCCACAATAATATCAAAACCAAATATCTAAGATGGAAACCTGAAGTTATCAGGGTTTCCCCTTGAATATGTGTTTAGCCGATATGATACTCCAGACATACCTGTCGTATCTAGTCTTGTGATCAATTTAGTTAGTAGATGATGGCCTTAATGATAGCCACACATATTAAATAAATGGTGTTTGTTGTGTGAAATAGTGCCTCTGCTCTTTTTACTTTGAGATTAATGTTTTCATTTTTTATTATATTACCTGGGGTAGTCTTTGTTTCAGGTGAAGTGACCAACCTCCACTATAAAACACTGTGTGTGTGTGTGTTTACGGTTTATTTGCCAAGCATAATTGTATACAGCATTCAGGAAATGTGATGCAATTTAGCAAAAATGTAAACAAGGAAATGGGGATAACAAGTGTGTCACTGGAACACTGTTTGATTCTGAAGATAATGAAACAGAGATAAACAATAAAGCTTCTCCAAATGCTACTTTGGGTAGCTTAACCCCTTTCATGCAAAACTCTGCAATACTGCCAGTTGACCTCTGTGATTACATGTCACCTCAGGTTTCCTCTCAAGAGCTGAGATTTCTGTGTAAACGAAATGGATTTAGAAGGTGCAAAGTAAGCAGTTGTTTTATGCATGATATGTAGACTTAGTTGGACCTGCAGGAATCTCATATGGGACAGAGAGCACTCAGCAAAACAGATTTAAAGCTCACCATGGTCAGGATATTTCTTTAATAAACTCTGCAGTCTTGGAAGAAGAGGGCCCTGATCTTTCAAGGTGTTTTCTCAGTATGAAACGAGGTTTGAAAGTGACTGAAAGCTGGTCAGATGTACTACCTCTAATGAAAATGTTGAACCGTTCCATTCCCATGGCCACTCTGCAGAAGCTGGCTGGAAGCTGTGAGGTTACATCAGTGTTACTTAAAAGTGCTGTTGCTGTGGTCCCTCAGAGTTCCTGATCCCTGCTCTTCTCAGTCAGGTATGATTAGTGTCCAAATGCAGTTTGATTGTTTTGTGGATATTTCTTCTCTCTTTTGCCACATTGTTGATTTCCTAAGGATGCTCTGGTACATGATCCTACTTCCAAGTATTGTTCCCTGTTAGAGTTGTAGTTTTAATAGATAGCCTGAGGAGGCTCCGCTCTGTCCTCAACATTCACTAGGTGGCCGTATAATTAGGAGTGTGTGCTCGTGCATGCGGTTACCTGTTGAATGTCAGGGCCACAGTGTTCACCACAATCTCCTCTTATGTGTCTTTGCTCTTTTCTTCAGCAGCTATTTGTTTTCTTCCAATGTTTTGTCCAGGATTAATTTCTCATTGCTTAGCGGGGGTTTTGAGTCATTTATATTTTTGTGGGTTTACTTGTGAGAATGAACAAATCATGAAAATATTATTCCCTTGTCAGGCTGACATGATGAAACATTTGATCCCTGTAATGATGGGATTGCACCCTGTTTCATTATGATTGGAGGTTTTGGGTTATACCTGCTGTGCAATTGCAGAAAAACTGCTTAGCCATGTCTCCCACGACTTCACCCTGTGTAATTATATCTATGTATAGGCCTGCGGGTATGCTATATTTGGGTCACACATAACCGCCACAGTATATAATACTGCTATTTGTAGCTGTATGAGCCTGACTTTACACTGACAATACATGTCTGGCATTATTCACCTGCAATATGTCTAGTTTCTAACCCATTTTCTTATTGGACGGCATCAGCCTCCACCCTTACATTTCTCATAACTGCCCGACATGACAGAATATTTCCACAATGCTTTACATTCAACGATGTGAGCCAGAAACATAAGGCGATACATTTTTAACTTCCTTTTCTAATTAATACTGAAGTTGAGTCTTGTGTGACATTGTGTCCGCTGCCCTGACCACATCGAGTGGACCTGCACGGCCAACCATAACAGCACATGGAGCAGTGGGCGTGGGGGATGTATTATAGCTGGACAGGATGGTCATAAAATCAAAATGGCTCCCACTGCCAACATCTCTGTGCCAACAAAAACACACAACTGAGGAGGAGGAGAGACTGGTGTAACATTAGGGATTAAGGCCTACATTGTGTACAGTAAATCAGCAGGAGACAACAGGGATTTGGAGCAGGCAGTGATTTTGACATCTGGTGATCCCTGAGAGGTTTTGATTATATGTGTCAGGCTGTACTAAGCACATGTTACGGAACAGAATAATTTAGGTAAACAGCCATTTTACAGCTTTTGGATCACCAAGGTCTGGAAACAGATGATGGCAGACAACAGATGCATTTTTGTGCATTGACCAGATATTGTTTATAGATATTTAATGGTAGTTTGCATTCAGAAAATAGAAAGAAAATATGTTACACTGTCTTTGTTGGTTGTTCGGTTTCCTGGTTGATTTAGTGGTTTGAGTTTATTTATTTAATTTCTGTTTTATCGCATTTTTATCTGGACTTGTCTCTATCCTATCTACTTGTGTGACTACATTTGTTGTTTGCTTCATTTTTTCCTGCCATTGTGTCGAGCGTGTTTATTTTGCAGTGCAGAATTTCCCAAAATTCTTTATGCTCTGCCCCTCCAGAATGTTGTTTATCCAGCCTCCATGTTCGACGGATCTGTAAGTCGTGTGTGTTTGAGTAACTGAAGGAAAAAGAGACTCTGGTCCTCTGTCAAGCTCCCCTCTGAGTCCTGCAAAGTTTGTTTTTAGATCTGCCCCACAACAATACCCAACTCTCTGCGCACACAGTGCGCACAGAGCTCCCTGAGAAAACAAGCAACAGCCATAACAACGGCTCGAACAGAAGCTGCTCTTTGTAGGACAACCTGTGCTCACTTCCCAGGCTCCCGGCTGGGACCACTGTCCCATTATACACTACAGTACATGAAAGTCTCCAAAATGTCAGGAAATCAACACTAGATGTTTTTTGGCTCCATTACATAAGACTGCATTGTAGATTAAAAAAATTATGCTCTGGGGAAAACAAAAGAAAAATGCACCTTTGATGTTTAGAATAATAAATACTAACATCTGTCCCTGAGGTAGCAAAGAAGAAAGCTCCTTTGTTTCTCCACCGGTCGGCCTGTGACTAAAGGAGGCTGAGAACTTTGTTTCTGACTCTTTCAGAACTTAAATACATACAGACCGTTATTATTTTTCACCTGTCTACCCTTTTCTGTCTCACTTCTCTATTCCTCCATGGGGGGCTTTAATTAAATGTGTTGCTGCAACAACAGGTACTCACTCACAGCCTCCTATTAGTCTACAGGGCTCTCTTACTTTCTGTTTATGGGACAGCAGCTGTTATTTTGTCAGTATGACTCACACTTATCAGTGAATGCACACATTTTATATATACAGACACAGACTTCCCTAAATCATATATACATATGAATTAGGGAAGTCTGTGTCGTGCTGGAATCACCTTCTGCAGTAATGGGCTGTAGCTTTGCTTGGTATTAGATTTAGGTTATTTGGTCAGTTTTATTTAATATAAGATTAAGTACAGTACAAGAACAGATGCATGGATAAGTAACTTTAGAAACTTGAATACCATATACATTATGAGCATCGACTAAACACAAAATGAAGCATGAATACAAAACTAAAAGTTACAAAAATGTTTAAAAATGGAGCCATTATTATTATTATTATTATTATTAAGTAAGAAACATCATCCTTAGTGGTAGAGACAGTGTGGCTGTTTTTAAAATAAGGTGGCTTTTTAGATCATTGGTTTCTGGACTGTTTGAGTACAGATTGATAATATTCAAGCTGACCCTCTGGTAGTGTCTGAAGTGACACCTCCGCAGGGTTCAGGAGCCGAGTTTTCCCTGTGCAGTAGGACATGTCAGGAGGTCACAATGAGGTCACGCCCCCGCTGGCTCACTCTGTGTTTCTTTTGTCTTTCCACCTCAGATCCTGGACGAGATCGCAGAGCACGGGATCAAAATTTATCAGCTACCTGATGCCGACTCTGACGAGGATGAGGAGTTCAAGGAGCAGACCAGAGTCCTGAAGGTGAGAGGGACACACAGCTGATGGCAACTGTTACAAAACTACATCAGAGGCTTCCTTCTGCTGGTTTATTGATAGATACCATCCTCTTCCTATTCATCCTTGTTTCCGTTCACTTCATCTCCTCTCTTGATACCTTTTTTTTCCCATGTTTTCTTCCATATCCTTTCCTCTGACTTGGTTTATCCTCTGGGATCCACTGAGCCTTATCTTCCCTTCCCAGGCGAGCATTCCCTTTGCTGTGATTGGCTCCAACCAGCTAATTGAGGTGAAGGGGAAGAAGATCCGTGGTCGTCTCTACCCCTGGGGAGTAGTTGAAGTGGAGAACCCCGAGCACAATGACTTCCTCAAACTACGAACCATGCTTGTGTGAGTCTCCCTGGCAATCAAACTGCTCAAGTGCTAGGATTTTCATAAGGAAAGTCTTTTATAACCTTGACAGAACTACTTTTTATTAAGCTGCTTGTAAAAGTCCACCAGAGAGAAGGTTTACAGCAACGCTCTACTGCCCCCCAGTGTGTGAAGAAAGGATTGCCTGTCTTGTCTGTTGCAGGACCCACATGCAAGACCTCCAGGAGGTAACTCAGGATCTGCATTATGAGAACTTCCGCTCAGAGAGGCTGAAGAGAGCGGGCAGGTGAGACACTGATTTATATGACAGAGCAGCTCATCTGCTGTTTATATTTAAAGCAAGGTTTTCTTAACTAAATGTATTCTGTTACTATGCAGGGATGTGGATGAGGAAGTGGTGGATAAGGACCAGATCCTGCTACAGAAAGAGGCTGAGGTAAGAAGAGACACAGCAGCAAACAAACTATTTTTCTCGTCTCACTTTGTGCTAAAATATGTCTTGGTTGATAAAGTATATAAACACAGATATCCAGGCTACAAAAACCGATTAAAGGATAGGATCAGATTTTTTCAAGTTCATATTAATATAATCTCACATGCCATATTTATGTTAAAAGAAGTGTTGGTCGCTGTAATCATTCCTCTTCTCCTTACTGGCTGTGAAGAGTTCCCTTCCTAATGCAACTCTTAGAGAAATAGGGGCCAAAATCTACAGTCCTTCCGTTGTTCTGTGCAAAGAAACTCAGTTGTAGCAAATACAAAGCTTTGGCAGTTTGCGTTTTTTGGGCTTTGTTGGTACAAAATTCACTTTTCCTCTGTGTTTAATACAAGGCAACAGCGCTTCAAGGACCATTCCAGTGCTTTTGTACATTCATCCTAGTTAATCTTGTGTGCTTACACATCACATTGATTCATCTTCAGAGATGTTATTGTTCCTGTCTTTTATAGGCTTGCCTATTTCCTCTGGTTTTATGTGTGTGTGTATATCAATATATTTCTATTTATGGAACTATACAGAAAGAAAGTAGATCTCAGCCATGTAAATTATTCCCAGGATAAAAGATCACTTAATGAGCCAAATCATGATTATTGTGAGTTATAAATGCAGACGTGTGTTTTAGCGGGCGATGCACTGAAATGTAAGTAGGTGTATCACCTGAACAAAATATTTCAAAAGATAAGATTAAATACAGTATGGCAGCATGCTTTGGGCGATGGCTGCCACTAAGTGAAGGTGTAAGCAGATAGTAATTATTTGGTAATTAATTTAATTTAATTTAATTTAAGTAATTAATTTTTTTTCTTTAAATCCCTGTGTAATGAACTGTATCTGTGTTTTACTATGACAAAGTTAGTATTGTATTAGACTTGGAAAAAATCCAACCCTATTCTTTTAAAAACACACAAGGATCTGATCACTCAAATCACGGTACGCCATGTGACCTGAGTATTGAATGTAGGGAAGCGTAAATGCAGAGTCAACCTGACTGTAGAAAAACTGCCCTGTCATTTTTGTTGTACATATGGCATTAAAGGTCAAGGTCGAACCAGGAGACCTGTCAAATCTTCACTGGCACTTTATTTTAGAAAGAGAATGTTTTCTTAAATTTATTTTCTCCCCACTATCTTCCATATGTATTGTTTACCTTTTGGGACGTGGAGCCTGCACGTCGTCAGGCAATAACTGGCAGGTTTCCTAATTGCTCTTGATTGGCCTGTTTGTTTGCACACAAAGCTGTTGGTAAACAATGTGCCCAGGCAGGATATGCCATCACTTCCTGCCTGGAAGTCCTGGCCCCATTTTATGGTGGGAATGACTTCAGTAGTGTGAGGAGCCCAAAACACAAAGCTGGAGAGGCAGTGGTCCATTTGTTTACGTGTTGTCAGGGTTTTGGGTCGGAGGAAAGATTACAGTAACTGATGTTACTTACACATGAAAAGGTAACTTTTTGTTTTACAGGCCCATACTTTCCTAATAAGGCACCGATAAGTAAATAAGTAACCATCATTTCTCGGAAAGGTTCCTGGAAAGGGTTTTGTGATTTTGTACTTATTATAGGGAAGTTGTTACACTTTTAATGAATTAATTCAAGGTAATAGGTAGGTAATTTTACCCTATATCCTATTCATATTAAACCTAGATATAAAATGAATAAACATTAAATCGGAGTTAATGTTTTTCAGTTGAAGTTGTCATTTATTCTCAAGGTAAATCACCTGGAGTATGCCCTCACATTTCATGTTTTTGAGTTTATTTTGAACCTAAAATTTGTCGAAACACCTGTAGAATAGCTGAGTCGTCTAGAAACGACTCAGCTTGTAAGTGTAGCCAGGAAAGACATCTCTGAAGGCATCATTTGAAATTCTATTCTCAACCACAAGATGGCGATGGACATTAAAGACAGCTATGGGAGAGTTTGTTGTTTAATAGTGTGACAAGCTTTGCATCCTCATTATCTGTGTTAATTAGTTTTTTAAATAATTTACTTTTTTATGAGCCCACGGTTTCTTTCTCATTAACATTTATTTACTATTTACCATAATTAATTTATTGTCTGACATTGATTTTATGCTTGATTCATTTTCAACACTTTCTTACTGCCACTGTGCTGATGATATAAATGAACATTATATTATTACGCATTAAAACATATTGAGTTTTTTTGTGCACCTCTGTTTAGTTTATTTATAATAATGTAGCAGATTAACACCTTAACACTATTTCAAGTAGTAGTCCATGAGATGCCTTTTTATTTTGGTGCAAAGTGTTTGTCAGTCAGCATGTGTCCAGTACTGTAACGTCGACCTAGTGTTACTCCTCTAAGGTTTGTGCCTCTATAGATCGCACATCTTTTCTTAGTCATTGTGGTTTGCCTTCAGACGTGGTTGGAAAGTGTTATACAGCTTTCACACAACTGAACCCTTAAAAACACGAAGCTCTGATTGGTCAAACAACGAAGTGTAAATTCATGTTCACCCTAACTGTTGAAGGACTGAACCTGTAGCTGAACTATTTTACCAGCAGGGATAACTTCAAGGTCAAACCCGGGAATCCTGTCTGTTCTTCTGTTCGTCTATATTTTGTCCAGAAAATGAAAACTCCTATTTATTTTCCTCTCCATTATCTGAGCCTGCTCGGTCGTCATTAAGTAATACCTTGTTTCCTGATTTCTCTTAATTGGCCTGTTTCTCTCTATAGCGTGCACTTCTTTTCTTTGTTTATGCAGTCATTGTCGCTTATTGTTGCTGTCCAGTGAAAACCACGTATCTCCAGTTTTTGTAATTTAGAATTTTTCAGATTAACATAGAGATCAAATGTTCCATTATGGGTTGAGAAAATTCTCCTATTTCTTAGCAATTTTTAAAAACCCATTGGATGATCTGAAAAGTGCATTGTCAATAAGTTGAATCCAAGGCCCACGAAAAGGTTGCGTGGTTTTCACAGGACAGTGATGTTACTAGCCAGATAAACAGAGCAACTCTTCTGAAACACTCCAAATATCAGTGGATCTCCTGATTACTCAGGCCATCTTCTGTTTTTTGCAAATAAGATGTTTTTTTTGCTGGAAACACTTCACTTCCCTGCAGAGGATTTTTCCATGGAAAGATCTACAAGTTTACTGAACTGTGTCTCAGTTGTGTTGCTTGATATCGGTTCAAGTTCATTTCTGATCAGCTACCGATATTGAGAAACAAAAGAGGGAAACACTTCGACTGTAATTGTTGAAATGTTTAGGTGAGGAAGAAAATGTAAACGTATTGTTGTGAAAATGTCTATTACTTTAAAAAGCTCTCCATCATTGTGATTTCTTTTTTTTTTTCTCTCCGTAGTTGAGACGCATGCAGGAGATGATCGCTCACATGCAGGCACAGATGAAGATGAAATCAGATGAGTGAAAGAGTCAGAGCAGAAGGGAACCATGGTGATTCTAACCCCCCAACACACACACACACAAACCTAGTCCTCCTCTGAATCCATCCCAGTCTGCTGCCGCCCTGCAGAACCACCAGGAGTTCAGGATCACATCATCTTTATCTGCACACCACCACCATTTCTTCTTCTTCCCTCCAAACATCCATCCATCAGCTGTTCAGGAGCTCACCGCTGATGTGGGGGGCGGGGGTTTCTGCATAATCTTGTCAAGACTCTTCTTTCAAAAAAAGTAAATAAAACTGTTTACTTATTGTCTTTTCATTTAGCTTATGAGCGATTCAGTAGCCCATCACCTTTACCTCTGGATGGTTTTAGACCATCAGTGCCTTCGGTGCTTCAGTCTGATAATGCAATAACTCTAAATATTACCACAGTGAAAGGTAAGTCTGGTTATGAATGAGGTAAATTTGTCCGTGTTGAGAACGAGGAACTCTCTTGTGTCTGGTTTTCCAGGCAAAATATTTGTCCTTAATTGTGTTGATTAAGAAATTGTTTTGTAGCACTGCAAACTTTCTATTCTAGGCATGTTTGGCATTTAGGCAGGAAATCTACATGCAAGTAGTCAAACCTATAGCACTTCATTATAAAGAGAAATGATAAGACTTTAGGATCATGTTATAGTTGAATAAATGTGGCATGTTAATATTTTTTTATGCTTATAAATCTATAAATATAAATTTATGATTATAAATCAAGAGCTTCGTGATCTCAAGGTCAGTGCCCAACTGCAACTGCAGCCTGAAAACTAATCAAACTGTCCAGTAAATTAATGTGTCCACATTTGGTGGTGTCCACAACGGTTTGTACACTACATGTGCAGTCTTAAATCATACTGTATTTGGGCTTTCTCATTTAAAAGATGCAATCCTAAAATAATAAACTTGTGTGTGAACTCCCTCCAGCCGTCTGTGAGCAGCAGACTAAACATCCTTACGTTTCTTCAGCAGTGTTATCTAACTGTGCTGTTATTTGATTTCTGTCTTTTTCTTTCATATGCAAATGTGCCGGTGGAATTCATTAAGACAAACATAATTATTATATCATAACCGTATCTCAGTAAAGACTTGTTTTTAGATGTCAGCATTTAGTTTTTGTATTTCTCCCTGAAATAAAACTTCTTTCAAAGAAAAGGTTGACGCTTGATGATTCTCAGGTTACTTTTGAGCTTCTTTAACATTTTTTGTTTTTATTGTAGTTGACAAAGGAGATGCAGAGACATACCTTTACTTTTCTGTCTTATCAGTAGTGTGTGTGTGTGTGTGTATGTATGTGTATATATATATATATATATATATGTGTGTGTGAATGTATATTTATATATATGCATTCACACAAATATATATATATATATATATG
>JAVQJF010013863.1:0-11320 GCA_036023855.1 Gadopsis marmoratus | reverse complement strand
TGCTGCGGGTGGCGAACTCCACCCCAATGGTGCTCTTGCTCTCCAGGTTGAACTCATTTCTTGTGAAACGGGACAGCAGGTTACTCTTCCCCACTCCAGAGTCTCCGATTAGTACGACTAGAACAAAGAAAGAACCAAAAAAATTGACTGCAGAATATAAAACTCTGATGATACACATATTGTATTATACTAAACAACAAACGTAAAAGGATGCGCTACAGTCAGGTTATCATTCAGTCACAGCCATTTTCAGTCAAAGTGAAAACGCTGACTTGAGAAAACCTTATCGGAGTTTGCCCTGCTGGGAGTCATGCAGGAAAAAGCTGCCCTCTGGGAAGTCTGACTCAACAGTTTCTCAAGGCCTCTGTTCCTGTCCCTGTTAGGAGCCATCAGTATCCTTAATCAATTTCCAGCTGCCGCGCTAGACCTGGCCCTCTTTCTCTGCTGTACTTTAATACTACACTTACTAGATAGATGTGATACATGTGTCTTTATCCTCTTCAGTAAACTCCCAAAGTATTAAAAGTCCCTGCATCCAAACTTGAGTTAGTGATTTGGCAGAAAATGACACGAGGGCCAATGTAAACAAATCTATCTCCTGTCAACTCTTTACTAAAGCTTGAAAGGACTTGTCAGGTCCTCATCATTTGAGGTGCAACACATCCGAGCGGAGACAGTTATGGGCCATCATGTGATTCATGCAGTGGTGGAGTGCTTCCACATAACAACACAATAATAAGCTGATTCTTACTCAGAACATGCCGCTTCGATGGCAAGGTCAGCAACATGTTAACAGGAAACTGAAGGTGTAAAAGGACCATGTGACCAGTGACTCAATGGTCCAGTCTGGTCCAACTGGTAATTGCTTGGTTTGGAAATATGCCCTTAGAATTCAAAGACAATATGTTGTCTAAGGTACATCCGAGGTACGTGGAGCAGGAAATCAAAGCCATATTTCAGTTTCCTCTTCATTCCGTTCATATGGAGTGAGTGTCCTCCCTCAGGCACAGCTTTAGTCGACCACAAAGGGAAGTATTGTTTCCTTTTCCATTAAATCTATCGGTTTTCATGAGACAGTCTAAAGAAATTGGCTGCTGGTGGTGTTCCTGTGTATAGCTAAGTTGTAAAGTGTGGCTAAATGTAAGCACGACTTCTCTTCGATGACAATAAAGTTTTATTTCATTAATGCCGATGTAATCGCTCCACCCGTTAGACTCGCCACTAAGTTAGCTTGTTGTGCTAACTCACCATACGCCCCACTTTCTGTGAAATCCATGTAGCAAAGCAACCTATTTGCAGCAAACCTTGACGCGCACAAAAGCGCTAACACAACTTAAGTAGAAGTAAACGTGGGGTTAATTAGAAATGATGAGTCTGAATGCGCAGTATCAAAAGCTCTAGCTAAGAAAACAGCTGTGCTAGCTACAGTTAGCTGCCACCACCAGCTGATATTAAGCCTGGTGTTAGCACAGCTAGCAGGCATGCTAACCTAAGCGTAGCCAGGTTCCTTTCTGCACAACATCAAAGAAGGTTATCTGTGAGCGGTTTCTGTTCCGCTTACCTTTGAACAAGAAATCATATTCGTCGTCTCTGTTCCCCATTGTCTGATACAGTCACCGTTCTGAGATTGCGGTGATGACAGATAATAGTTCCCCTGCCCTTTCCAGGGTGTTGTGCCAAGATGACAGAAGCCAATGCGCACATTGCGCAGGAAGGGCCGAGCCAATGAGACAGAGAGGTACGTTAACGTAACACGGTCACGTGACTTACCGTAATGTAGCTTCGGGTGCACAAAGCTAATGAAGTAAAGCTGGATTGCCTTTATGCATTTTTGTCTCTAGAGGTGTCTATGAAGTAATACAGTGAAAACTAAGGTCCTCACATTGTCACATCCATAAAACTGTATGACACAAGACATTGATTAGGCGTCTTATCATTGATGAATTACTAATGATTTGGCTACTAATATTGAAAATAAATTTTTTTATCCACTTTTCATTATATTTCATTATTTTAAATCATATCCTGCCCAAGACTGCAAGTCAATTGTTATTTAATAGTTGCCATTTCAACGAATTGTTCTTTTTGTCTGACAAAAAATTAATTTTTATGAGAGTTCCTTCTTGACCTTGAAAATAATAGTAGTTTGACAAAACAATCCAAACTCAAGGTCCATCTAGTAGTAGTAGTAGTAACTAAAAGCCAAAAAGTGCAAAGTAATAGTGGCAATAGTAAAATATATATATATATATATATATATATAATAGTTAGTGAATTCATGCTCAACTTTTAAGTCAACGCAGATGAGAAATCCTAACACTTCTATGGCTGAAATCATATAAACAAATCCATCTCCATGAAAACTGAGCAAACAATGAAGATATACGATATGGTTGAAAGTTACAGAAAAGGCTACCAGGTGGAACTTGTGTTGGCTTCCTCTAGTCAAACTTTATTTCTATTGTTTAGTTTTTGTAGCAGGCTGCAGATGGTTTACGTCCCACGCGATGACTGACCTGGACATAAAGAGATGACATCATCTTCTCAACGTGCAAAGGGAATATAAACTACACTAGTATATCCTCAGTGAGACAAACAGATTGGACAGATTATTTAAAACACCTCTCTATGTAGCACAATACAAAGATGTTTTATACATGGGATGAGGCAACATGATGTCCACAGTTAGAGACAATTTCACAGAAATTCAAATATAAGTAACTGATATTTTGATTAAAATTAAAGGAATGGATCTCTGCAGAGGTACAGAAATCGGCATCACATGTACCTTCAGTACTTAATTTCTCATTTACTCTGCTGTGACAGTCCACTGACTGGCTTGGTTGTACTATCTACAGCCTCAAATATGACCATAGAGTTGAATCAGCACCTCCCTAAAACTGTTCTAAAGTCAACAAAGATCCAGCAGAGGGAGCCACCATCTCTGCCTCTTAATACAAATATTAATTTTCACCTTCAGACCTCTTGCCCATTCAGATAAGGTTTCACATTCCATCTGTATGGACAGCAGCTAAGGTTTAAAAATATATAAGGTGGTGAGATTGATAACTATCACCCATTGCAAATATCTTAACCTGAATGGTTCAGCTACATACTGGCAGTTTATCTCGGTTAACTGCATTGCTCAACCACAGCAATTAGAGATTAGACCACAATACAGGGGAAAAACAACCACTAGCCTTGTATGACTTCATATCACACTTTCATTAGATAACAGTTGCCTGCACTATTGGTCGATTGCTTTAAGGCTTTTGTTGGCTGACTCAATGCTAATAAATATACTATTGTCTGGTTTTAAGATGCATCTAGTTTAATCTCTCTGCTTAGCCGTCACGTTCCCTGCCAAGGGTTTCCACAGACCAAAATCAGGCAACATGTACAACACCATTTTCAAAGCTTTGTGGGAAGCGCACATGCTGTAGACATTGCTGTTAACTTGTAGTCTTCCCCACCACACTATCCTTACTACACTAATTCACACATAAAAGCGTGGTGCCAGTTGTTGTTCATTTGAAACGGGATAAACATATAATATTAGGCTACATGAGGATGTTAGTTTCAGTGAAGCCTACAAGGCAGGTGATTTCCATCCTTGAGAAAGACGTCAAATGCGTCAGAAAAAAATTCCACCTGTAGAAAGCCTGCTTATAAAACACCCGCCCACTCCCCGCATGGACCAATCAGCGGCCGGGACGCCGCCGTCTCTCAGATCTGACAGGTTCTTTCTTCTCTTATATGCGAGGGAGCTTCGGACACGCAGACCCTGCTGATATGTTGATTGGGGAATCTGCGACGTAGTGTTACTCAAATCTGTCCATAAGCTCGCATTTATTGAGGCATCTACACTCCGCGTGATGGCAAAGCGAGCAGGGCGACAGAGGAACCAGCTGCCGACTTGTTACTATGAGGGCTACCTGGGGAAGAGGTCGTCCAAAGACAAGGTAGTTTAATAGGCAAATGTTTGTTGTTGTTTTTCCGCGCAAAACTCTCATCTGCAACAGACAGCAAAAACGCTCCTTCTTATTGTGACTTTACTTTGGTCTTGTATCTGTGGGTTGTCTGTGTGTCACAGAAAGTCACCAGGACCAGTTTGAAGAAAGAATGTTAAACAAAGATTGGATGATAAGATTATTTTTTTTGTCAACGATGGTTTCATGGCTGTATGGGCTGCATCCAACAATTATCTGACTGTTTTCATTGTTGATTTAGCTATAAATACATTTTTCATCTAATCGTCAGCAAATTGTGAAAACTATCCATCACAAATTCCCCATAACCCAAGGTGACGTCTTCAGATTGCTTGTTTTGTCCAACCAGCATTAAATCCCTAAATATATTTACTTTTACTAAGACTAAGGCAAAGAAAAGCAGCAAATCCTCACATTTGAAAAATGACTCAAACGATTTATTGATCGTTAAAACAATTATTTTTCTGTCAATCGACTAATTGTTTCGGCTGTAAATGGGTGCATTTCCTGTTTTGTGTCTCATCCTGGTTTTGACCATATTCGGGATATAATGTTCACATTGAACATCAGAAACCTGGTTATTGATTGCGATAAAATGTTAACGTGACTCTCACAGTATCCAGGTTTCCGATCATCTCCGTGCAGTTGTGTCTTGACTTCTCACCATCTTAGTCACTATGTTCCGTAGCTACAGCGAGGTTTCAGACACCTGGATAAGGTGTTGTCATGGCTCAGTATTCTGGTGTCTGTCGCCGTCCTCCATATAGCATGTTCAGGTTCTCAAAAGGTCTTTACGTGCACAACACGTAACAGAGATGCTCCACAAACCCGCTCGTAACAACTATGCTTGTATGCATGCAAACAGCTTATGTTTGACACGAACCAGCTCTGTGTGTGTGTGAGACATGAATGACTGGCATCCCAACAATGTGCAGTGTAAACAGATGCCAGGGAATGTCAGAACCATTCAGCACTTGTTGGAGGAATAAATTGATCTATGGTGGTGTGCAGAGGAGCTGTTTACATCAGTATTCAGTATGGTTTCCCCTTATAAGGGGGAACTGTAATTTGATCATTTGTTTATCTACACTAGAGATGCAGTGCAATGACATGCTCAATGAGTTATTTGTAAGACTGTGCAGTGGTCTAGCAACACACTTAACCTGACTGTTCTGCCTCACAAAAATTAAAGGAACACATTTTAAGCACATTACCCAGTCCATACCAGTATAGATATCCAGCATGATTTTTTCCCCCCATTGAGATCTGATGTGTTTTCAATGTGTTCCTTTAATTCTTTTGAGCAGTATAGTTTCTTGTAAGTTGTTGTTGAGTTTTCCAGCAACACTTGCCTTTCTCCAACTGGTTTGACTACTTTTCTACTCCTTGTGCCATAAAGATTAGCGCAAGCCAGGAACTGAAGGCACAAACTGGCAAGGCAGGCTTTGCAAATAATAAAACGTGGGTGCTGTTCGGCCCAGCCCTCACTGATAAGAGATCTACGACATACACTCCAATGAGACCACAGGGGACACCTTTTACCCTGGACACTTCAGAACTATCCCAGTGCCAGATGAAAGTGGGTGTGCTCAGTTCCATCAGAGGTTTACTTTGGATTCATTAGGATCTCCTTTCAGCAACACAAAGTGTTGGGATGTGGCTTTGACCTGAAACAGACAATGGTGTTCACAAATTCTGATTCATGCTACACACAAATGAATCCGGAAAACCGCTGCGTATAACTGACTCCCCTTAGGTCCAATACTGAACGCTGTTATTAACATTACACATTGGTTTCTGTTGTGGAAGCAAATGCTTGTCTTATCCAGTCTTAATCCAACAATGTCACCTGCACAGACTGCAGCTGCCCTATTTATTTCCTTGTTGTGTAACAAGCATTTATCTTCCTCTTTTTCCTTCCTTTCCTTTTGTCTTCGTACTTTGTTATTTAACACAAATGGAAATCTGTGTTCTACCATGACATTCCTCTTCATTAATGTATTTTTTTTCTGTTTTCCCTGCTTTACGTGCTATCGTGTGTGTGTGTGTGTGTGTGTGTGCAGACATCTCGCAAACTGTGGACCTGCCTGTGTGGAAACACGCTGTTCTTCTTCAACGAGAAGAGAGACAATGACGTAAGTAACCATGGAGATTTGGGTTAATTTGAGACCGATGTTTTGAATGAAAATGGTCCTCATTAAGCCAACACCTGGGAATTATGTCACCCTGTGTGTCTCTGTATGTGTGTTTCATCAGTATGTAGAGAAACTGGATCTCAGTGGATTGATCTCAATAACAGATGACGGCAGCCAGGATCGTAACTTGGATGCAGTCAGACTCAACCTCCAGATGACAGATGGAAATATTAAACTCACTGTAAGGGAAATATGTAGAAAATATGTAAATCCTCCTCTTTTAAAAAAAACAACAAAAAAAAACAACAATTATTTCCCCATTTTCTCAGTTTTTTTTTCTCCTCTGTTGTCTCGTCAGGCCCCTAATGCTGAGGCTCGTGAGCTGTGGAAGGGCTATATCCACTCTGTGGCTGAGGTTTGTGGTGTATAACATGAAGCTCAACAATAAACATTGCTTTTTGACTTAACCTTAAATGATTTAAGTTGAACAGAATGATGTTTAGATGAGGTTAATGTCAGGCCCGACAGATAATTTAAAACAGAAACTGTGTCTCCCTGCAGTTGTCGTTACCATGCTGCCTCAACCTGCTGCCAGGCCAAATCCATATGCTAAACGAGGCAATAGAAAAGGAAAAGGAAAGGCTAAATGCTGTTCGTCCGCCTTCTGTCACTGACTCCGGTCTTTACATCAGACTCCAAGAAGACATGCCAGCGTGAGTACTGACTAGAGTAAAGACTCCACACTCATGCTCAAGTGGAATACTGGTGATTTCAAATGTGGCCGATACAAAAGGCTGGTGCCGTGATAGAAAACACATGGGCAAATCTGATATTTGAGAAGAGCATTTTGAAGCAAGTTTAAAATTATTTGAGTGGTCTGACAGTGTTGCGGTATTTAATAATTCTTTCCCACAAAAGCCTTTGGTTTTACCACTGCAAAATAGGAAAATGGCTACTGTAAATACAACAAATAAATACAATATCTGTCTTGCATCATAAAAATGCAATGACTCAATTCTGCTTAGAATCTTGTTTGTTTTCTTATGAAAATATGTGATTTATTTCTGTGGTTTTGTCAAATTCCCAACCTTGTCTAGAGGCAGTAGACATCTGCATCTGAGCCTCTGCACCTTTACAGTTGTACACTTTTACCCTCACAGTTTAGCATAGCATCACTTTTTCATGTGAAACTATGTAACTTCATATTTGGTGATTGAATTATCTAAAACAAAAAAAAACACAGCATTATGAAGCTTTAATCCAGACTGATGTTTGTGTGTGGTATCAGTGCACCTCTAGAGAGTACAGCTCAACTCAGTCTTTGCTGTCTTGAATCTCAGTCAAGACTTTGTAGGATTTAATTCACACTTTCACCTCTTGTTGTAACATGCTCCGCTCAAGAGGCTGAGCTCCACTATAAATATCTAGATATAAACTGTCTGTGAGGTTGGGGCGCATCTCTTAACAACCTCCTAAAATCCCTTTTTTGATGAATTATGAATGTTTCTTTTCCGTTTGTCTCATCGTGTGTGTTTTCTGACGTCCTGCAGGTGTTACCATCATGTCACCCGCCTGGAGGCAGCACTGCTACTTGATAGAGAAGCCAAGAGAGGAAACCTGCTGCTGAGGCCTGGGAGGGACAACAACTCCTTCGCTGTCACCACCAGACAGGACCTTGACGGGTACACAAACACACATACACACATACACACATACACACATACACACATACACACATACACACACATACACACACATACACACACATACACACACATACACACACATACACACACATACACATTCACACACACACATACACATTCACACACACACACACACACACACTCATAAACAAACACTCTGACACACATCTTATACAAAGACATGCATACTTATCACACACTTGGGCACACACTAAAACACATTAACTGCATTGTCAATTAATTTGTGCAAAAAACAACCTACAGTACAGAAAATTACAGTTTTAACACACTGAAACTGACTCATCTTTGCACATGTGTTGTTGTTGCATGTGTTTATTTGTTCATTTCATCTGTGTGTTGATTGCCTCTCGCTCTCTTTCTCTAGCAGCTCTATATTCAAACACTATCGAGTCTCTCCGAAACACGACGGGAGCTTCATCATTGATGTGGACAATCCTGTGAGTATAAAAAAAATCAGCTCTAGGTTAGGGTCGTTAAGTAAGTGAGGTACTAAAGTAATAAAGTTGCACTTGATAGCTGGAGGTTTTATGGGGCTTTATTGTTCAGTTGAGAGAGGAGATGGGTGTGAACTTCAGACTGTAGCTTATGACCTCCTGGCAAAGCAGAGTGGGATTACCGGTAAACACGATGTTAGTTCAGTTACCACAGACACATTTCTTCTGCACTTGTGTTCTGGGGAAGTGTTGGATAATGTTTTAATTTCGCTGCCAGTGACACGAATCTCCCCTTATCTTTGTATCAGATTGCTGTCATGAAGTGATTCATGCATGCATTGTCCTTGTGTGCACTGGCACGTTGTTTTGCACATGGCTGACATAGTTTTACATGATTTCCTTGTTGGTACTAATGACGCATGACCAGTAATTAAACTAATTTTTCAGTTGCAACACCATTTTAATATGTATGTTGGAGTTATTGTGGTTGAGTCAAATATCACACAACCTGTTTTATTTCCTGTATGTATTTTATTGTCCTTAAGTTGTTAAAAGAAGCTGTTCTCCGCGCAGGTCACCTGTGCCACGCTACACGATGTGATCAACTATTTAGTAGAAAAAACTGACGGAGTTTTGATTCCACTCATCGTTGAGGAACAATATGAGAAAAAAATCTGTGCGTACAAAAACCAAGACATTGTCATCTTGCTTCCTCTTTCACTCTATTTAGTATTCCATGTAGCAAACATACATTTACAAGAAGCTATACATGGCTAATTGAAGTTCTGGCTTCTTTTCAGCTTTTATTTGGTCTGATAAAGAAAATGGAGAGAAGAGCGTTCAGCACCCCCCGTCAAACCTTGTCCTCCCAAGTGTACCTCCCAAACCAGGTACGTGTCTATTAAGACAAAAACACAAACACATATAGCCACTAAACTATATAAACTGTTTGCCAGACATGTTTGCTCTGGCCCTTTGACACATTCAGGTATTTGGACATTCCACCTCTACAGTTGTATGGTTTAATCTTGGACTTTATTCAAGTCACAATGATGTGAAAAATAACTTTTAAGGTGATTTTTTTTTTTTAAACTTAAATCACTTTAACAACAATTATCAAAAGTAATATATAAAATGTTCTATAATATTGTATATTATATTGTAAACCTACTACATGTACTGCAGGCTAATTCACTTTTTACAAGTGGGTGTGCATATACAGTTTCCCCAAGACATTAACATATCAAAGATTTTCAAACCATATTGGTAATAAAAAGGTTTTCCTGTGGACGCTTAATTGCATTTTGAGTCCACTTACGCACCACACCTCATCACTCATGGTTTGCTTCCTTTTAGAGCCTTTGGGCAGCCGGCAGATTTTGTAACTTTTTAGCTTTAGAATGATGCCATGTCCTTCCTTATAATTCCTGCCGTGAATAATTATACAAATTTATATAATCTAGTAATTCAAATCTAATATTGAAAAATTCAACATTATTTGATGTAGTAGATATGTTTCTCTGCTGTCCCATCTTCTTAATCACCTCGTGACCTCTCAGATGACCCTTTGTAGGCCACTGGTCTACATTCATGTGTGGCACAGCAGGGCTTTGAACTAAATGCTAACATCATCATTCTAGCATGCACATAATAGCAATGCTAACATGCTGATGTTTAGAAGGTATAATGTTTACCATGCTCATCATCTTAGTTTAGCATTTTAGCATGCTAACATTTGCTGATTAGCACAAAACAGCTGAGGCTGATGGGAATTAGTTTTGCAGGTATTTGGTCATAAACAAAAGTATTGGACACATTTTAAAGTTTCATCACCAAAGGTTCTCAATTCATCCTGAGGGGGGAGTGAATATATCTACAAAATCGAAGTGGTTGACTGACCGACACTGCCATCCCTTGAGCCATGGCACTAGCACAGCTAAAAGTCTTCATGTTAACCTTTCATTTTACTGAACATACATGTTTGTACTGTACATGTTCATTTTCAAAACCTGCATGTTTCTGTTGGCAGCTTGGGGTTTAAGTGATTTCTCAAGGGTACTGAAACAGCAGTTGTTGTTCACCTTGACCATTATACCTTACGTTATTCCAACCGTGTAATAAGTATAATCACATTTTGTTTCACAGTAGCTGCAAGAACAATGACCCCTAAACCAGTGCCAGCTGAACTTGTAGGTGAGTATAACTCTACTGCCAGTAACTACCAGTCCCATCATTAATACTTCCATCGTTCCTGCTCTTCTGTGTTGCAAAAGATAAACAGGTGTGGCTTCATTTTTTCCACTGCTTGTTGTTAACAATAGTCTGTGTTCAAACAGTGGAGAAGAAAGAAAAACAGCCAGAGGATTCCCCAGCTGTTCCACTGCGACGTAAGTCCCTCAATCTTATCTGTCAATCTCAGAGAGAATAGTTTCCCTTTACTTGCTGCATGAGTAATCATTACTTCCTTTTCTAATGACCATGAATCATTGTGTTTTTGGTAATCCATAGCACTGAAGAATAAAACTCCAAAGAAAGCAATAATGCCTCCAACTCCTGCTCCTCGCAAATGGGCCTCTAAACCTATATCAGCCCCCTCCTCTACAAACATCCTGGATCCGAGGATCAGAGTCCCCGGAGACAGTCTGGGACTGAGTAAGTCCACCTTTACCTTGTGCAGACATATTTTATATTTTTATGTACGTGTCATTTTACTTTCTTGCCACAATATCAAGGCTTGTTGTCCGATATGCTCTAGTTCCTCTCGCAACAATGTCGGAGCTGAAACTGAAGTTGGGCCAAAAGGCGAGGTGTCAAGACTGACCTCTGTGATACATCTGTGATACATCTGTGACTCACAGAGCCACTAAACCAGTCTGTAGCTGCCAGCAAGGTGAGCCAACACACGGCAGCAGAGAACAGCTGTTTCCACACAAACTGTCTTTTCCTCATCAGCTGGCTGTCGGCAGGAAAGCCTCTCCGAAGATTAACACTTTATTGATTCACCCTTCTCAGACACTTCTTAGCAAATGAATCGA
>JAVQJF010013861.1:0-30125 GCA_036023855.1 Gadopsis marmoratus | reverse complement strand
CGCAAACAAACACATACACGTTGAAATGTATCCTCTGCTTTTGACCCATCCGGCCATCCTTCCGAGGGGAGCTGGAGCAGCGGTCAGCCTTCTATGGCGACCGGGGACCAACTCCACATGTTCAGTGTCTTGCCCAGGGACACTTTGACATGTGGACGGGAATCGGAATCGGAACACCAACTCCGGGGATGAAAGTCAGATAACAACAGCTCTAATTCCGGAACCACAGCTGCCTAACATATGGGGAACCTCGACCTCCAGGGCCAAGGCTCAGCAGCTTAATCCTCCACACCAGAGCCGCCCCATTCTGGGTTTCTACATTCCTGGATTAAGGAACACTTTCTTTTCTGAATCATTTCTCCAAGATTCATAAACAAAGTTGATGGTTGTGCTCTGGCCTCTTACTTTCACTGCTAGGGTCCAGGAAACTTAGTGTTATTTTCTGATGGTCAAAATTTGTGCTGAAAGCTCTTGATGATTTTTGTGTGAATGTGTGGCAAGATCGAAGTCTTTCGAAAAACACACAAACACCAAAACATAAAACTAATATGAGAGATTTGCGATTAATCCAAATACTGCATTAACATCACTAAGATTAAAGCTATTTCTATACCCAACAAATGTAGAATTTTCAGCTACTGAGAACTTGTGTTAAAATAATCTGTCACAGTTGGATGTCTTATGTTTGAGACAGGTTTTATCAAATCAAATCACTATAACACACACACACACACACACACACACACACACACACACACAGCCACTACTCACCACACCGAGCTTGTTGATCATAGCAGAGATCCAGCTGATGTCCACACCTTTATACACCACAGCTACAAACAGAGTGTGTGGGTCTGTGTCCAGCCAGTGGAGCGGCGTGCTCTCTGGGTAACTCATCCTGATGCTGGTTCGATTTCCAACATCAACACTGAACTCTCCCAGAGGGCCGCTGTTCAACCTGAAGGAGGGAGGCGCAGAGATGTTTTTTAATGTAAATATGAATCACAGGCACATAAGTGTTTGTGATCTTAACCAGAACATGTGGCACTAGAGTCAAAGTGAAACTCCAGCAACATCGCTAAGGGCCGTCACGCGTTAACAGTCGCGGCACTGCATTTGTGTTTCTAACCTGATAATGGTGTCAAAGCGGTCGATTCTCGAGCCCAGCTCCAGGCCTCTGAGAACGCCTCCATTTCCCACGACCACACAGCGCCGACATTCATCCGATGTCGTTCCCAGCCGAGGCGTGTAGACAGAATTTGGCAGCTTTAAATCACAAAAAGAATATATAGGTTTATGTTTATGCTCCGAAAACGTACCGCACTTACATGGACATGAAGACGCACTTACATGCGCCGCTCTTTTCTCAGTCTGTCAGTGCTCAAACACTTGCCTAACCTTGTCCCAAAACACAGCAGGTTTTGGGCAGCAGCCAAACGTATGAAACAGTCAGGTGTCAGTCACCCAGGTTGGAATTGCATCGCCAGCATGAATTTGTAATTAGCAGACCGAACCCATATCATTTCACTGAGGTCCGATACAGCCTACGAAACACTTTCAACTGGATTCATAGATTTGATGGAGCATTTCTCATTAAGTGTGTTTGTTTGATCCGGCTGGGGATTTTTTTTTTGCACATTTTCAAAGTTAGTTAGAATGTAATCAGAAATGTTATTCTTTTGTTTAGTCATCATTGAAATCTGTAATGGGAATCCAGTCATTATCATTATTGTTATCAAAGATAACTTTTGGTCACACGGCCAAAAACATACAAGGTGGCATTAACCAAATACGGCCGCACTACCAATAATTATCAAATACTAACTAGATGAGATCCAAATACATGGAATGAAAGAGAGAAAGAAGTTGCATTCACCTGCATCAGCAATTGCTCTGCTTTGCCCTGGAGACCTCTGAACCCAAATGGTGGTGGATACAGGAAGAGGTCATTCGGGAGCAGCACGTCCTTCCAAATGAAGGGCTGGGTCGCGTGACTGGAAGCAGAGAGGTGTGCCAGCAAATGCCACCTGGTTCTGCCGCGACGACACTGACCCTCCAGGACTTGGTCCACGTGCTCCTGCACTTGCTGCAAAGGTTATGAAAACAAGATGTAAGCTCCAAGGCAGCGCCAAACTCCCTGCCGTCTCACTGCAGAAGATCGTGTTGTTATAAGATGGTTATACAATTTCTGAGATCTTTGGGTGGAAGTTCTTAGACACATGGGGCTGGCCTTAACCCCCCCCGTTAGTAGTACAGCACAGTACGGGATATGATCCATGGTGTCCTTAGTTACATCAGCAGGCAAACACTTTGGTTAGTGTGTAAATACTGGCATTGAGGGTTTTATGCATGTACAGTGTTTATATAAGGTCATAAAGAACAGTGCTCAGCGCAGGTGAACCGGTGTAACATGGGAGATTGTTTCACTGGGGGAGGAACTGGGATGCAGCTTCAAACAGGAGGGAAATAGGGGACAGAGTATTTGTGGTGGTGTAATTATTACATTCTATACAGTGGCTTTTCATAGAACAGGAAGTTGAGTAAAAAAAAAAAAAACAGGAGTTTGTTGTTCCCTTTCCACCCAACATCAATCTTTGGCCATCTTTAACCACCGGTAACCAAATAAAAAAAAGATAAGATAAGAAGATATTTTCTGCACAGTAAAGGCAGGTAGAACTATTGTACATGAAAAGCCCGACTGGTGCTGGCAAATTATCATTAACTCGCTTCAATAAATAAATAATTTCTAACATTTGCTAAACACATTGACCAGCTGAGCTTTGCAAGACATAAACCATTTCATTCGACATTTGGATGGATCCCAGTCAAGCATTTCACTAAAAGCAAATACTGTCACCCTGATGGTGTTGCTAGAGGAAACGTCAGTAGGATTCGTCCTCTGGGGACCATGAACGTCTGCAACATTTCATGCCAATCAATTTTATCCATTGTATTGTAAGTGGGTGGTAAAAATGGTGGCTTTGCTCTATCATAGACAATCTGCACCACACCGTCAACTGTTGAATCCTGTCAACGTTCAGTATACAGCAAACGTGAAAACCTGAACACTCTCTTCCACCTTTCTCTCACCTTTTTATGTGCAGGGTTGACCTTCCAGTCCAGAGGTTTGCTTGGCCCTGTCTCAATCAGCTTTAGAAAGACTATCAGCAAAACCAGCCCACCTAAAACCACACACGGCACCAACACACGTCTGGAGACACACACACACACACACACACACACAGGATGCGGGGGGGGGCAAACATTGCTGTTGAAGTATGGCATATCACGTTTAATCTACAGCTACAAAAATTAGCTCAGGAGTTGACAAAGGTGCTGGAGACAATCTGACAAGCATGAGTAGATGATAACATCACCATGGATAAGATCATTAGCAAACGATGCCACCACTGATGTGGGGGTGCCTTTGTGGATTCTCACCACACTAATGTAAAACCACACAGTATGTTGCGACTGTCGACTAATGTCACGGTTGTTGTCTTTCAGACAAAAGAGAATCTTTAGCAGGAAGTCCAAACGTTATCGTGTCCACGCTGTGAAGAGAGCCAAGGCCTACAGCTACCCTCAGCTGCAGAGGGAGACGTTTGCACGCCGCAGCGGGTCTCCCAAGACGCAGACGTCTCAGGCCAGATGGCCCACGCACCCGTGGTCTTCTTCCTGGAGTTGTTCAGGAAACTGCCTACAGTCCTATCTGATCGGTCACAATGAGCCACCGTTTGATTATGTTTCATAGAGAAGTTCCACAAATCATGCCCTGTAATGGCCAGATGCATCTCCAGTACTGTGAACATGTTTCCCTCTCATGCTCAATGAATATCATCAGCCTGTTTTTGGGGGGCAAAATGACACCTATGCTTTTACTATATACATTTCTGCTGATGTATAACCATGTAATGAATTTGTCAGTTGTGTAGGGTCGAATTCTGTTGGGTTTTTTTCTCTCTCCGTAACTCACATGACTTCAGCTACATAAGCAATGAGGCACAATGGGATCAAGGAAGGAGAGAAGTCCTGAGAGTAATAAATATATACATTGTATAAAAAAAGATCTGGCCCCAGGCTATATGCTCCTGAGACCCAGCCTGTTCATTTATTTCCTCTGTAGTGGACATTGGTTTTTGGTCTATATCTTTTGACTCATTTGAGCGACCCTACTAAGTCCTGGTGTGCTAAATAGAGGACAACCTGGCATTTTCAATAATATCTCATCTGTTTGGGTGGAATGAGGGGAACATTGTTTTCATGCCGAGACAAAAAAAAGTTAAAATGGAAGACTTTTTTCCTCGGTTCTCCGGAGGATATAGCAGAAACGCTGACCCCCGTATGAGCCAGTTCGCAGCTTTAGACCCTCAGGTGGGGGCCTTCTGGTCGTTCCAGAGTCGAGGCTCAAATCTGAAGGTGACCGTGCTTTTACCATCACGGCCCCTTGACTCTGTGCAGACCTGCCTGAGAAGATGCGGCTTGCAGAATCACTAACCTCTTTTAAATGACTTCTTAAAACACTTTTATAGACTTGCATGCATGTGCTCGCCATCTGTACTCATTCGTATGACATAATGCTCTCTCCTCTCGCTCCCTCCTATTATTGGCACTGCTGTTTTTATTAGTATTACTAATATTGTATTGCTACTACTATTATTTTTATTAATGTTAGCCTCAGTACTACTGCTGCTACTGTTGCTTTACATCTGTATGAGGAACTGTACTGTGCTGCTGTGTGTTCTCTTTCCTCCTGCTCTCTCTCTCATTCTACTCTCTCTTAAAACTTGAGGAGGCCTGACTTCTAGCTCAACTGTCACAGGAGCAACTACAGATTATTTTCCACAGCAAAGATGGTGGCATAAAAAAAGAGATATTTACATGCAGTGCAACAAGATAAGAATAGAGCATCACAGAGTTTCAGGAACTGACAGAGGAAATCGCTACACGCCACACAAAAACACTCAAAAAAAAAAAAACGTGAACTGGCTAAGAAATGGAACTGCATTTTGAATACAGCAGCAGATTTTTAGTTCAGGAATTAATGATTACAAAAATCAACAAAAGAGCAGGAAAGAAAACTGTCTGTCTGCATCACAAGGATCCTGCTGCTGATGTTTTTCTATATATACACACATTTTATACCTTCTATTTTTCTTTTGCATGCTATACTTATTTACTACATGGTGCACTGTTTGCACCATCACCGTTGCTGCTGTAGCACTGCAATTTCCCCACTGAGGGACTAATAAAGAATTATCTTATCTTTATATTGTCCTGACTGTTGGCCTGTTATTCCTCCTGTGGTTACGTGGGAACAGTCAGCTCAGTCGGCCTCAGCTGCTGATATTACTACTTGTATAGTATGACAAATCCGTGTACCTTCGTCTCAATCCATATCCTGTTCTGAAAGGAATGGTCAGAAAATGAAAAACAGCCATATTATTTAGAATATTTAGAAAGCACTGGCCACCAAGCCCCTACATTAGTGGCCAAAATACATTTTGGTACCAAAAATGTAAAGTTATGTAAAAACAATCTTGAAAAGGCAACTTAATGCAGCCTTCCTTAACACTTCAATAAATTAAAAGACATTAAGAGATTAAAAATATATTTTTTGAATTTCAACTCAAGTTCTTTGTAAACAGATGGTACATATATTCTCTCACAGTCCCTTAGTTCAGTCTATATTTCTTTCCTAAGGAATCGGGATGTTTGTGGAAATAAACCATAAAACTTGGTGGCCCCCCCGTGGCCACCTACATGGAGTTTTTGGTGGCCACAAAGTAACTTTTTGTGGCCATGGGCCATTAATGTTAAGGTTAATGTCGAACCCTGACAGAGATTGTTTTTTTAAATGATCAATGTTTGCAACAACATTTTAAAAACATAAATAGAGACGTTTTCCAAGTCGGTTTGTCCTCAAAGTAGAGTTTTGTGTTGTTTCCTTATTAGAGATTTTCATATTGTGAGTCAAAAGAAGAAAAATACAGTTTCCATGACTACAAAATGCTAAAATTGGGGTGATTTTAAATTATTTTCTTATCAAATGTTGAACCAAAAGCATTCATTGCCTGTATTTATAGCTATGATATTCAGTTGACATTTCCAAAACCATAGCATATATATATATATATATGCTAGCAAAAAAGGTTTTTATTTCTTGTGACCAGGAAATGTATCCACCTGAGAGGAAAATCCCTGTAGGGCTGCAACAAAATATATTTTAACGATTAATCTGCTGATTATTTTCAGGATTAATTGTTCAGTCTATAAAATGTCAAAAGATCGTGGAAAATGTTAATCACAATTTGCTTCCAGCTCTGATTTTTCATTTGGCCACAGGACCAGGCTTCTGTTGACAGATCAGTGGATATTATACATTAGGAGCATGTGCAATCATTTTGTAGCCATTTCATGTCAAAAATGAAAAAGACTGAGAAATGATATCCATAGACAGGCTTTTAAGTTTGATAAAATTGTCGTGAGATTCCCCTGCATATTGTAGGCAGACCTCTGTTGTCTTTAACTTATTGTGCTTTTATATTTATTTTATTTACAGACTGGACAGAACCTACATATAACTGAACTGTTAAGATTGTTGAAGGGTTAGAGGTTACTATTAACCCTAGATAGGATGTTACTCAACAAGAAGAATGAAACTTGTGAATGAAAAAAATAATTTTCAGTTTTTTTCTATAAATTCTGTTTCATGTCAGAAAATGATTTGGCATCCTTTTTTGTTGCATCAGCATGACAGTGAACTCTTTCTTCCCCTTCTTTTACCCTTGCGTTTTCAGAGTGCGAGTTTTATATTGCACAGGAAGAAATGGCAACTAGCAGCCAGTAAATACTCCTTCAGACGTGAAACTTAACCGTCACATGTGTGTTTATACTGTAGACTGAGAGCACTTCAAGGGTGTCTTTTAAACGTTAAAATTGATAGTGAATGAAAGCCACCTGCACTGATAAAGTACACATAAGCAGACTGGCTGCGACTATAAATGATAGTCCTTTAAGACCTTAAGAACAGAGGAGAGCAGACGTCCGCAGTGTCTATCTAACCACCACGGTTCAAAGAGAACAGTAGGAGTCTTTGTGGTGTGTTATGTGAACATCACCTGTGTGCTACCCAGCGTTTAGGAAGCCTCATGTTGCACTCATTCGCACTGGATTCTGGGAACTCGTCTGGTTTCTCTGATGTGTGAAGCCCTCTCAGGGGCCATGTCCTGCAAACACAGCAGGGACAGTCAGACACAGTCTATACAGCCACATTAGCAAACAATGCAAGATGGGACACTTAAACAGCAGCACTACTTGTATGATTAACTGCAGTTTGAAAAAAACTGCAAAAGTCTTCTTCTTCTAGTTTTACGGTGGCTGGAATCCAGGTGCATTACAGCCACCTTCAGACAATAGACTTAATACAAACATGCAGAAACAATAATACACACCATAACTTACATTGAATCCCAACTTTGCAGCCTAGTCCTACTATAACACCCCTTTCCATTCTTATCCACCACATCCTGTAAAAGCTCCACGTGACCTGTGCCCTCTCACCCGCGCTCAGTATTTCTGTTAATGCGAGTTCCTGCACCTCATCCTCTCTGTGCCGACACACGAGTAACTGTTACTCTCGTCTCAGGCTCCTTAGCGCTGTATAAATCTGTGTAAAGTCCCTACACTCTTTCATTGCGTGGTAACTGAATGCATTCACCAAGTCACTTACCTTTTCCTTTCATTTTGCCTCTAGAAAATAAACATCTATATCGTGCTTAACCTTAAACCAGACACACACACCTCTCTTGCCATGTCATTCCCTGCTCGACCAAAGTTCGCCCTCCTGCAACACTGAGAATCATTATCTCCCTGTAAATTAGTCCAGTATTTTGCCATCAGTTGCTTCCCTCTTAATTCCAATGGCATTTCTCCCTGTGGGCCTGGTCCTGGTGATGTTTTAAAGGCCCCACTGACTGCACACTCCCAAAGCCTGAGCCTGAATCACTCAAAAATCCCTGGCATCATAGAGGCCACATCGATTCCAGAACGGAATCTTCATGTCCTGCCGGCCACTTCAGGCAAACCTTACATTTCCTAGTTCAATCTTTAATAACGCGCCATCATTTCTAAGTGGCCTAAGCTAACTAGTGGCTCCAGCTGTGGTGGAGGAAGGTTTTCCCTCTAAAAGCTACGTTATCGGAGTGGAAGCAGAGAGCAGCATACAATTATTAAAGAGCCTCGAACACGGTACAGGTTCCTAAAACATGTTCTTACGTACAGCAGAACCGGGGGGGTCTTTATTTCAGTGCCACATCTTTTTAACTACTTGGCCTTTGAACATGAAAGAGCGTCACGCGCCAGTCGACAATCTTCCTCTGTATGGAGACGCACTATGAAAAGGTGTTGAAGAAGATCACCAGGTACAAAATAAAAAAATAAAAAAATAAATACAAAAGCCCGTAGCGGCCGTTGCATTTAACGCTCCGCACGCGGACCGTTAGCTCTCTGCCGTCCGAACTGCAAGCCATGTTCGCGACAGCCGTAAAGCTCGTTATCGCGGCTTTGCGCTGAATTCCATCGCATTTCTTCGTCACGTATTGCGGCATTTACTCACGTTTCCACGAATCCGACAGTTTCGCCACGACGGAGCCTGCGGGCCGAGCAGCAGACGACCAGCTGCTCATCACGGCTGCACGTTTTCAGGCTCCCAGCCAATCAGCGGCCGGAACGCTCGCCACCATTTCCGCTCTGACGTCACGAGACCTAAACAGTCAGTCTACGTTGTTCTACCGCTATGAAACAAAACGATACGTTTTTTTTTTTTAAAGTTTTATTTTATTATTAAATACAAAAACAACAACAGCTGCGACGGTTGTCTGTCTGCTTCCAGCGGGTGGCGCCACCTGTGGCTGTGTGACCTCATTCACCTCCAGCACAGAACGTTGCTGGGTTACACTTCGCCTTCAAATCAATTAATTCAGGAACAATATTCTTCAAAACGCCAAATTTTGAAGGGCATTTGTCACATCCGCCACGTTAACATGGGACCGAGATGAACGTCGTATCCCGATTCATTGGCCAGAGGATGTAAATGTGTCACAGTTCACTCCCAACGCCATCATCTGTCCATGTGTCCTCATTTGTCACGTCTAACCCATCAGACTGCGATCTCTCGTCTCTTACTGCAAAGGTTGTTTCAGTTCAAACAGTCCGGTTCCGCCTTTGACTACCTTCCCCACCACCAGGCAGGCAGAGGGGGACACCAGCTGATCGTGTGACCCTGAAAAGGGAAGAAACACAGTCAGAAACAAAAAAAAACAAAGTCAAACAAAGCTAGAAAGGCTCCAGCTTCCCTAAAATGCTGTCATTGGCCTTCACTGGGAATGCATATTGGTCAAAGTAAACTGTTGATTATGAATCCAGTTCAAACGGGATGTTAGAACTTTTATTTTATTCCAACTCGCCTTTCGCTACACTGAATCTCAAAAAAGGAGAAAGCGGGTTTTAGTCACCGTGAAAACCTTTGGTGTTTATATTTTATTAAAAACAGGCAGGCCCCAGTTCCACTGCAGGAGCCTGATGTGTGTAGTAATACATGCACACATTACAGTCACACTCGACACCATTGCAAACATACATATGTGAGTACAGTGTCGTCTCCTGAGCAGTGAAAGTTTTAGTTCAGGAAATGACTTGTTATTCTTTACTTTCCCCAAGACTCAGCACTCTAAGTTACGGGCAGTTGAGTCACCAGCAGTGGAGACGAGTCAGTGCAAACAGACACATCCAACCACGCTTTTTAAACAGGACTTAATCAAACCTGAATAAAGACTCTGGATGTGCTCGCACTCTCAAAGCTTTGTTCATTGACCTCGATCAGTATCTACCATGATTATCTGCTGAGTAGCATTAGATGCCATACCACATAAAACTACAAAATCAACCCATGTGTAGAAATCTTTTTGCACATTATATTTTTCTTGCCATCATCAGTTCCTCACCCAGCATGGTAGCCTGTTTGAGGAATTTGTAGCTGGTCTCGAAGGTCATCTGCTGCAGAGGGGAGGAGTTGGAGCGGATGGCGTGCCGGTTTAATGGCTTATATACACCCTCAAAACACATGTAATCTGCTACCAGCGACAGATGTCTGGGGTCCACCTCGATACCTAGAAATAGACAAAGACGCAGCTGAGTGTTCTGACAGCTTTGTGGCCTGCTATGTGGGGGTGTTCAGTTGTATGAGTGTGTGTATGGTTGTGTGTGTGCATACCATAGACGGCAAAGACATCTTTGATCTCCTTCTCTATAACCTTCAGAGCCACTTCTATCCCATAGGTGTTAGCCATGGCGTGGACCTCATTGGAGTATAGTCTGTTGATGTCCAAGATCTGGAGAGATAAAAAAAAAACACATTGGCGATGATTCCAACAGTGAAACAACGATAAAAAATATGCAATTTCCTAATGCACAACAAATATTTCTTGAGCAATTAACCCGAACCATAATCTCTTTGATTGTGAAGTCGTGGTAGTGAATCAAACTTTTAATGCAAAAGCTACTTTCCTACACGTCACCTTAATAACAGTCATAAAACATGATAAAATCTGAAAAAATATTATAAATATGTACAATATGACTTATTTATATTGTGGCGGACCGGGAGGCGCGGGCGTGACCCGGCCCACCTTCGGGCACCGGCTCCGACAGCGTTTGGGCCAAGCGGTGGAGGCCGTGTTCACCTGGCGGGGGGAAACACCTGCCACCCATCAAGGCGGAAGTGTGCCGCCGTGCACAGCTTTGAGTTAAAGACTGTTGCATTGTGTTTTGTGGTTCTGTTTGCAAAATAAAAGGAACTTTCTGTTGTGACCTCCCGGCTACAGTGTGTTGTTTGCGGTGTGTCAGTCCTCTCACCACAATATTTATAGTTCTTGACTTGCAGTACTTGCTAATTTTTCTTTATATCTTCTACTTACTAAGTTTAAGTTCTGCAAAGGTGCTTCTATGATATTATTTACTGGAAAATTCATATTGTTGATATCCTTTACAGGCCAGTTACTATGGAGTCATAGATGTGTCATAAAAAAAGAATAAATCTGTAAAAGAATAAGAAAATGATTGTGGAAATAGAAATAAGTAAACAAAGAAACATTTATAAATGTGGAAATAGAAAGACAAATAGCAAACCATAAATAAAATGAGCCTTTTACTTCATTTCATTTTTATGCTTTTCCCTCTATTGCTTTTGAAATTAATATATATTTAAATATAAAAATAAATTAAAGTGTGAAAACAAGTTAAAATGCTTATTTGTCTTTTATATTTTATGTTTTTATCTATCTATATTTCCAATTTGTTATATTTACTTACTTTATTTATATTTAATCCTCTTTAGATTTCCACATTTATTTCATTATTCTTTTACAGAATGTTTTTTTATTGCACACCTATGACTTCATAAGTTTCAACAGACAGAAATATTAAGGCTAAAAAGAACAAACTACATTGATAAGTCAAATCCAGTCAAACTATGCACATTAGTGCTTCAGAGAAATGAAATAAAATCAGCACAAATGACAGCAAAGTGCCAGAAAAGAGAGAAGAACTATTGTGTGTTTAGCTAAGCTTATGGGTTTGGCTGTGGTGCATCATTTTCAAATCTTTTACACTGCTGCACTGTAAAATCTGCCACAGACCCTCAAAACCCACTGTGCTGTTTCGTGTTCAGAATGAATGCAAACCACAAACACAGCGTCTCACAGTTGAACCAAACTGACTGACATACATTGCTGTGCTTGAACATTTCGTGCATGTTGATGCCTTCTGTGTTGAGGACAGTCTCTTTCTCTCCCATCTTTGTCGTGGCTTCGCTCAGCAGGCACCGGGTCAAGCCTCTCGTCTCCATTATGACAGCGTTCTGGGCCAGTGATGACAGAACTGAGGTGAGGTCGAAATGCACCTTGTTCACCGGCAAGACCAGGTCCACCTATGAATGAGGAGACAAAAGGGGTGGACGAAGGGATCAAGACTCAAACAATAACCTTGCGAGGAAGTCGCTGAAAGCTTCAGTTTGTATGGTTTAAAACCGGTTTATTGAAAAAGGTCTTGCATGAGCTCAATTTTGACTGGCAGGCACATGGCCATTATTATGATGTAGTATGTTTGCAAAGTTGTTTTTAAATCAATAATAAATTAGCATTAAAATCGGTTTGGTAACCAGCATAAAACACATCCATTGCCTTATGAGAACCACACACATTAAATTTAAATATTAGCTTGGTTTGGACAGTACAAATGAACAGCAGGAGGAGGAGAGAGAGGGGACTTTTTTTGACCAAAATCGAACGGAAAACAAAAAGGCGGGAGGGAAGTCACTTATTAGCATGGGTATGTGTGTCAGAGCGAGCTAGGCGAGTCATCTCTCTGCAGGAAGACAGCCTTACTAGCATCACATAGCGGGATGGGGTGATAATTATATTACCCACATTTTGTAGTTTGACTGGTCAAGAGTGAAAGATGACTTTAGACTTAGGTGTCTTTTTAAACAACATTATTGGGGTTTTTCCAATTATAATAATTACATATTGACAAAATTGTGAGTCTTGGCAGAAAATACATGATAACATCCAATGAATAGGTGAGTAACTAAAAAGCCATAGTAATTAAAACAGGCGAGTAAACAGATGTCACGGTAACAGAAAGCTTGAAGAGCACGAGGGCTACCGCACATTATAATCTTGCCCTGCCCTCAATCCAGTCCTTGGCTTTATTGATCAATACCAACATTTAGTTTCAAAAGCCCCATGAAGCCCCCCCAGTTATTTTCTCCCACATAGCAATGTTGAAAGATCCTTAATATATGGATTCATACTTGGTTTGTTCAGAAATTGCTCTTAGCTTGTAAGAAACACAAGTCTATTAGTGCACAGTCAGTGTTCTTAGTATGAAGAACTCTGGTAAACAAAAATTACTCCAAAAAAATTACTCCAATGGGGGAAAGGGGGATCGGCTGAAACAAATCAAGCAATCTGGGTCATATATTCATTTTTAAGATGTCAACACAACTGATTACGCAGATCGGCATTAACATTCATCTGTTAGGTGATTCTATTACAGTTTCCATGATTATAGTTGTCTGGAACCAGGCCATTCATTTCAAGTATATTTTAATTCCCAAATAGGTGAATCCTTCTCTTGGGGATGAAAATGGGGTTTGTATTGATGATTTATTCATATTTATTATGTAGCCTGATCAGTAGGATGGACTGTACTTTACTGCACTGCCTATACACGAGAACATTGTTCCCACTGTCTAATACATTTAATACTATTTTGATGCCATGATCTTACATCTTTATTAGTATTTTTTTGCTTATACATTTCTTATCTATTACTTATTATTATTCCTTTTCTGTTCCTCATATATCTGCGCTGCTGTGAAACAGAAAGTGTCCCACGGGGATAATTAAAGAGCTACCTACCAACATATACTCCTTGCAATACGGTTGAGGAAAAGAGAACTCCGAGGGAATTATTGTCACATAAATGCAGCAGCGACTCTCAAAAATAATTTACTTATTTACTGTTAGAGCCCAGTGATGGAGCTAAATGTACATCATTGCATCAGATTTGAGCCTTGATGAAATGGCTTTACAAAAAAGGACTTTTGTAAACACAACAATACCGTAGTTTTTGGATAAAAGTGGGGTTATATGGCTCAGACGAATAAGCTACTACATAAGGCTGTGGTTACACCTGTAAAGGCCAAGTAACTCACTACCCTCACTCATGTTTTAAGATGCTGCAAATTATACGCCTGAAAAGACAGCAGATAGAACAGAAGCACAGAGTCGTTGCTATGGAAACGATACACCGCCTCATCTAACTGCATTGGTGTAAACTGGCAGGTTTCAGAACGTTGCACACAGACACATTGCAAGTACTTGTTTCAGTTTCTACAATCTTCGGTCTGAACCGGGATTTAGGATGAATCATTGCTGGTTTTGTTCCGTTCAGAGCTTTTGTTGCAAATAATAAAAAAGATCAAATATAGCCTGCCTTGTCTTTTAAGTTGGATCTACATTCTAAATAGGAAAGTGCAAGAGAAGTCACCGTAAACCTTTGTAATCTGCTTGTGTAAGGCGTGCAAACTCACCTCACACCAGAGTTCATGCTGGAGATCGTAGGAATAGCTCTCTATTGCCGGGTTGGACTCCAGAACAGAGTTCACTCTCATCTGATCCAGGGTCTCGCCTCCCCTCTTTTTTGGCCGCTTATTCTTCCTGTCCACTCTGACTCCTGCAGACTCTGGCTGAGACTCCTCCAGAGTTTCCCCCACATTCTTCTCATCCTCCTCCTCCTCCTCCTCTTTGTCCCCCTGATCTTCTTTATCCTCGTTGCCCTCACCTCCATCCTCCTCCTCACTCTCATAGTCCACCTGCACGGAAATGCGCACATGGGCATTCGTCATTCTATAATGGCTTGAGTAGGATTCATTTCTGGTCAAACTGTAAATATTTTTACAGTTGTAAATGTTTTATAAATCTGAGTAAGTAATCACTTTACATTTAAATTTAAGCAGATAAAAAAAGTTTTCCTAGTGGCCCAATCATTATGCTGGTTTCAAGCCGTTATTCATACCCAACTGGAAGATTTGCTCAATACAACCAAATCATACACAAATTTTACAGTACAGTATTATTGCTTGTTTGGGTAAAATAATTTAATTTTGCAAAAAAACAACTGTTTAATCACTTGAGATGAAAATGTTCAGACACATGAGATACATTCCCATGGTTTCCCTTTCCAGGAAGATCAAGGGCTTCAGCTTTAACCACAGGCATGAAATAAGATTTGTTTTTAATATCAAGTACTTCATTAATCTTCATACCTCCTCTTCCTGTTTGTCTTTTCGCTTGGCGTCTGAAGCATCAGCGTCTCCTTCGTTCCCTTGGTCATCAACAATCTCTCGCTCTTCTTCTCCTTCCGCATCACCTAACTGATAAATGTCAACATGACAAAAGATACTTCAGATTGTTTTTTGGTGGGGGGGAAGGGGGATATTCAAGAAAGGGAAAGAAAAGTTCAAATAAAAACATTCAAAAGATGAGCGATGACACTGCTCCTATAAGAAAAGGAAAAAAAACCCTACAGGGAATAATAATGAAGCGAGCAAATAAAAAAAATTTAAAAACAGACCCCTGCTGTGTCAGCTGTTCCATCAGCATCATTGTCCTGATCTCTGAAGGTGGCCTTCCTTGTTTCCACGGTGATCAAAGCCAGCTTGGCACTGCGTTTCTTTATTCCTTCGAGGAGGAGACGGAAAAACCTCGGAGGACAAACAACCAAAGTGTGAAAACAGTGAAGATGAGAGATTAATATCAGGGCATTTCTTTTACACACACCTACACACCTAGTTTCCATGTATTGGAGGATCTGTGGGGGTGATAGAAGCTTATCGTCACAGTAACGGTCAGGAGGCAGGAAATGGAAGGTGACTTTAAACGTCCGCAACTTTTCGTGATTTTCGGTCCGCAATCTCTCTACTACGTCCACCTTTTGCAGCACCTGCATGCGCGCGCACACAAACACACACACACACACACACACACACACACACACACACACACACAGAGGGTTGTGGTGAGTTCTAGTCTTTAATTCCCCACTCTTCCACCAACACGTCCCAAAGGCAAAGGTTTGAGTTAAACACACAGGCAAGGACATCACCAAACAATTAGTAACTAGACATATGCAAACACAAAGTGAAAAATTAAACCAGTCACAACGAGTGGAGGCTGTGGATAAGTCCTGGCAGGACAAAACGGGACAAAAAGACACCAAACAAGCAACACACACAGAAAATGATAGTCAACGAAGATGAGTCAAGCAAAAAGAGATAATTATAGATGAAAAGTGAGTAAGTGAACACGAGATGCTGATACCTCGGCCAGACAGACTCTGGTGAGTTTCTTACGGAGCGTCTTGGCTCTCTTCAAGGCTTTCTTGTTGTTTAGCACTGGGATGCTCATCATCGGAGTTTTAATGTTGGAGCCTGCCACCATCAGGATCTCTCTCAGTCTGCGAGACAGATGTGCATGTAGACAGTGAGACACAGTGGAAAAGTATGGTGAAAGGCATGGATGGGTGAAGCAGGGAAGAGCAAGTGGACAAAAGTAGGATGACAGGTGTCTTTTCTACACATAATGAGTTGAGATTAGGAGTACTTTCCTAAAGGGACAGGACTAATTGTGTGCCTCATGGTCCTGTCCATTTCACTTAATCAAATACAAATTCATTCATAACCTTTATTTAATGTTGTTTTTCCTGGATTTTTTGTTGATATTCTGTCTCTCTCTGTTAAAATAAACCGGCCAGAAATATTATGGACTGTTCATGTCTTTGAAAGGGGGTAAACTTACAAAATCAGCAGGGGATCAAATAATTATTTCCCCCACTGTACATAAAAAGGTAAATAACGACTTGGGCGACTTTACCGAGGTATTCCCAACGTGACGTTCATTTCTCCTCTGCCCGCAAAGTGAAAGGTGTTGAGGGTCATCTGGGTGGAGGGCTCGCCTATGGACTGAGCTGCCAGCAGACCCACGGCTTCGCCTGGATCACACAGTGAACGCTGCCACTTATAGTGCAACAGCTGGCGAAGGCTGAAGACACGCACGGGGGGGGGGGGAGACGAGGCTCATATCAACTCACACAAAAGGTATAACCGCCAAAGATCTTACATTTTGTAGCCCTGCCAAAATGTACTTCACTTTATATTCATTTATATACAAACGCAAACTGGTTATGTGTACTTTGGGAAGATTTACTACCATTACTGAAGTTTTCACATAAAAAGGTTGAACTCTGAACATCGTCTTCCATTAAGTAGAGAGGGAATCCCACAAATACCCAAATGAAAGGGAATTCCTTTGCTGAGGACCAGAAGGGGCTCGCAAAATCACAATGCTACAAATCCTCACACACTTGTGTATTTGGCTTATGAACACAAAAGGTGTGGTATTTTCTACTTTCGGTTTTCATAGAGCTAATTACATTTTATAACATAGATATTATTTGTACCCGTTTGAAAACTCAGTACCTGTGGGCGTCCAGATTGTCTTGACTCGGCGTGTCTCTGTTCTGCAGGTATTTGTCTGTGATGTCGTGAAAGCTTTCAGACACTGAGCCAAAGCAGACGTCGGGCCGCAGCAAGCCCAGAGAGGGCTCCGGGCAGCGGGAGGACCTTCTGTTGTATTTCGATCTGCTGGACTCATCCAGAGAGTGCCACTGCTGCGCGAGCTGTGGAGGAAGCAGAGTTCACATTACAGCTCAGTTAGACTAAGTTAAAAAGCTCAGCAGTCCACTTTATGCTCTATGCACACTAAAACTGACAACGCTGTTGCACATTTGAATTTTGGTGTGCACAAATACCTGCAGCACAGCAGCATGTCTGCCATTAACATCTGGCGTTGTTCCTTGTTCAGTCTGTTTCAGTTTGGCCAATTTCTTCTGGGAAAACAGCAAGAACGCTCCTGACAGAGGTTACAACACATGCACAAATCACATGACAGAGGTTCACATAGGAAATGTGCAAATATAGAAGACATTTCACTGGATTCTCCTGATCAAATGATTCATATTGATCTAGAAAAGCTCAAAGTGACTTATTGATTGTATAAATTGAATTAGATAGTTTACTAAAAATACAGTATAACATTAAAATGACCAGCAAGGAATCTGAGTTCTGAGGCACCCATCACCTAAATTTTTTTTTCTTTTTCTTCCCTCTTTTATGGAAGAATAAGGCAGACTGAAGGTTGTTAGACACAATTCTAAAGACTCTAATGCAATACACTTTTTAGATTGGCATTATTTTAATTCTCCAGGGTGTTTTTAAGGATGCGGTGGATTTTCTTTTTTATATTAACTTTTTATTCTTTGCATCTTATGTTTGTGTTGATGTTAATTATTATGCGTTCTGATGTATTGTAAAGCACTTTGTAACTGAAGTTAAAAAAGGAGCTATATAAATAAAGTTTTACTTATTAATATGCATTTGTAATGGTGGATAGATATTGGAATGCACATTTCCCATATGTAGAATCCATGTTTATATTTAAATATGCTCTTGTAAGAATACATGGCATATTAAAAATAATAGACAACTAGAAACAAGAAGAAGGGACACTGGAAATTGATAATTATGTCACATTACAAGATCATATTTCAGCAGTTTGGATATTATAGAGCGGTTAGTTTAAGTTTCAAGTTGTATTTAGGATTTCATACTGGGGGGTTTCTTTTTGTGTTTTCATTTTCTATTGTGATCTGTTAAGTATAGATAAATGCAAATACTGGACCTTTAAATCTTGTATGTCACATACTATATATTTCCGCTAATAAAATATGTTGTAAATTAACACAGAAAAAAAAGATTTCACTGGGCCGTTCGTGTCTGCCTGGCTGGGTATTTGGTTATTTTCAACAGCACTTCAATCGAAAGGAATTGCTGCCACTTTTGCTTTGTAGCAAAGAATGTTACTGTAGTTGGGAATTGTGATGAAAATGTAAAACACATACATGTGGATTTTAGTCCAAATAAATCTACACATAAAATTCAGATATAAACTCAGACGGATGTCTGAGCAGCAAAGCTGTAATATCATTTTACTGCCCAGCCAGACTTTGTTATCTACCTCTCCGTGGACAGGCCACCTCTCTCTTTGCTCTCCAGCGCTGGATGGCCGCAAAGTGTTGATTGGCAGCCTGAGGGTCCAAACGTGCCAAAACTCCATCCAGGCCCTGGGACCTCTTGATAACCTAACAGGAATGGGGAAACGCATTGTTTTTTTGGGTTTTTTTTTTTACTGTTCAGGTTAATGTTCTACCAAACATGTGGTAATCCATATTTTATTCAAAGGCTGTAGACGTCGACATCGTTTAAAATAGAAAAGAGCTTCCCGGCTCTGTGCTGAATGAAAAGTCTCGACTGTGTGTGAACCTGAGGCGTGGAGTTTCCTCAACGTCCAAAACAAATGGTGCTGGTCAGAACGGAGGTTTGGGTGCAACACCATAAAGGTGACACAGCAAACTACAAAAAAATAGGTCTACCGTTCTTCTACACAAGGCCCTTGTTACTGCAATAAAACTACATGGTCTACTACATACGAAAATGTATTTATACAATACTATGCGCTATGTGGATAGGGAGATAGAATGTGTCATGACTTATTGTATGAAATTTTGGAAGTTCACTTCATTCAGTTAAGAGACTTGGATAAGAAGATCGATATCGCTCTCATGTCTGTGAGTTACGGACGGCTCCAGAGCCAGGAGACCATATTTAAAAGGTACATCCTGTTAATCAGTGAGCTTTAGATGTGCTAGTAGGCACATTTCTTTTTAACTTTAGAGGAAGACAGGTTAGCCATTTCAACCTGCTTCCAATCTTTATGCAAAGCTAAGCTAATAGCCTCCAGGCTCTTGCTCCGTATTTGACGCACAGATGCAAGAGTGCCCTCAATATTCTTGTTTAACTATTGGAAAGACCGAGAATTGGCTCATTTAAATAATTTATATTCCGTTAAATAGGATTTATTTGAGGGAAAAATATGTTTATGTATTTGACATTATTTACAGTTACATACATTAATTTTATTGAACCTTAAATTTTCAAAGACTCAGTGATGAACAAATTGGCAGGCTATAGCTAATACAAGTTCAGACCCTGAACATCCATGTATCAGTTATGACAGCTGCCGAGTAATAGTGCTGTTCGCTGGTTCAACTCATGTCACTTAATGTTTGTGTGTAGTACATATGTATCCCCAGTGGCCATGATGGAGCACCACGGGGCCCATGAACTACAACTACACTGTTGCAGTCATTTTGGCCAGTGGCATCCACTGAAGAGGAAGCACTGAATTTGACAGGGCTGCAATGTTTCTGAATACGTATGTACTGTGGACTGTGGTCTAGTCCTCATGGAGATGCTGCTCTGTCATTAGCTTAGCTGCAGTTCAACGTTTGCATCATGTTTACACCACATTGCTATAGCCTCAGAAGCTGTGGTTGAAACTGCACCTATGGTTCAGCCTATACCCACTGTCACTGTGCTGTGTAAAAATCCCCGAAATTTCACGAATGATCACCATTATCTGAGGTTTCATTTAAATCTGTTGCTGGTTTAAAAAGAGTTCATAGAATTCAGTAATAAGCCACATCTCTGCAGCTCAGGTCATTTTTATTTAAAAAATAAACAAAAACAGTAAGAATTTTAATAGTTAATTTAATTCTGTAAATATATTTAAACGTTGTCACGTCTGCCCCAGGTAAAGGTTACAGATGATCCAAAACGACTTCTCCAGTTTGTCAATGTGACGTGCACTTTCCCAGGAAGTCATTATCTCCGATGTCCATTGCGAAAAAACAGCCATACATCCGCTTAAAAATCCTAGAAGAAACGACGCTCCTTATAACTCTCCAGAACTTGTCTGAGCATCATCACATTTTTAAGTTTTCTTTGAATGAATATCTCAGTCATTTTCTTGGGGGGGGGGGGGTCTTTAAAGCACAATAATTAGCAAATATCTCAAGATTTGTTTTGTTTAAGTGAAGAAGCGTAGCCTATAGGCTGTAATGTTTCAGTAAATTCTTTCACATTAAAGACTGCACACACATGAATATACAGTATCCCCAGTTGTTGGGCTGCTAGTGGCCATTTGGAAAATTTAAACATCGCCCAACCCTAGTATCAAATTAATCCAGCGAGAGTTGTCTGTATGTCCATGGGTATTTTGCAAACAGCAACTGCTAATTCAGCAAACTTCCAATGGTGCCAATTTGACAAAATGTAAACAAATGCAGGCTAGAAAATGCTAAGTTAACCTCCAAATATAGATTAGTCCCGCAAATCAAAGACGACTAAAAATCTGAAAGCATTATTACTCAAAGTAATGTTCACAACAACACTGCCTTTTGTGCTTTGCTCCGTTTTACCTCATAGTTGTCCTCTATGAAGGGGAACTGTCTTGGCTGCAGGAACGGAGTCTTGGGGATATCCAGCCCATCTTCACCGTACAGGAACTGAACCACAGATCCATCACTGTCCCTCACCGTCAGATCGTACTGCACTACCAAACCCTCCAGGTGCTTTATGACACACCTGCGAAGGAGAAGAGCAGTGAGGGATGGCAGGAAAAAAAGAGGGACAAGATAAACAGAAGGAGAGGACAATGCCTCCCAGGAGGAGTGTCGTTATTCTGGGGTGGTTTTGCTTTTCTTCAAAATCAAGGACAACTTGTTTCTCTGCAATTCTGAGGGACTGAAAACATGCAAATTGAATGAATCTGCACATTCACACTTCTGGACTATTAAGCAGTACATTTTACGTTACCTCTGCAAGTATCCTGATCTAGAGGTTTTCACAGCCGTGTCGACCAGTCCTTCTCTGCCAGCCATACAGTGGAAAAAAAACTCCTGGACACAGACAAGCAAAGAAATGCATTATGAAGGACCAAGAATCTTTACAAATGTCCACACACACACACAGGCTGCTCGATTGCGGCAAAAATCATTACTCATTGACTTTGGAAACATCATGCATTTATTGATCTTGAACACAGTGGATTTCCTTGAACTTTAAATGTTGCGGTGGAAGAAGTGGCATTTTTCTCTGTTTTTGTTCCTTTATTGTTCGGTCGTAGCCCACTATGTCATTGAAATTCAGAAAATTATACAAAGTGGTTGTATTGCCTTGTGGAGCAGACACCACCGTGTAACACATCTTGCAGAGTATTTGCAGTATTCTCAGCCTGGCTGAGAGTGAGTTTGGGCTTTTAGGGAAGGATGAACGCGCACTGCTGTAAAGGAAAGAGGTGCGCTGGATTTGTACCAAGACAAAATGAGAGCATCATTCCAAAATGGAATGCAGCACAATAATGGCTTGATCTCGAACATCTTGTTTTCATCATCTCTGGAAACCAAAATCGTAAATAAAATTCCATTACTAGCCCAGCCTTAACACACACACACAGCTCTCTACCTGTGGTTTGATGCCTGTGAGGAACCTTCCAGAAACGAAGCCCCCGGCACCGGGTGCAGGATCATATGGCTGGAAGCATGGCAAGGATTTCCCAGAAGGCATCAGTGGAGGCCTACGACCCTCCAACTCGATCTGACCCAGCAGACACGAAATCTGAAATGCACACACACACATCAGGGTATTTGTAGGTTAACAGCCAAAGGTTCATGAGGTTAAGTTGAAGTTGGGTGCAAAATCAATACAGTGCAGTACACAGGGTATATGCAGGAATCCTGAATTTCATTTACATAACTATTAAGACCGTTTCAACATATTTAAAGACTAACACCACAAGTTGTAACTGCTCATCAGCAACACACCTTAAATTTACAGTACTAAACCAGTACATTTATTTTGAAATTGCAAACAGTCTTAGTTTGACAAAACTCGAGAATAAAGTAGTGACTAACCCAAAGGCAAGGTTTAATAGTCACATTCACTCTCACACACACACTCACATTAACAAATCATTTTCATTAACAAACATTTCTATTTGGCCTAAGAAATACAACATTGTCCATAAACAATATTAAATCTTGGGCAGTCTGGATGCTCCAAAAAATAATACCTCGTAAAATGCAGATTAAGACCTTTAACAATTTTCAAGGATCTCAATTTTTGCTAAACTGATTTAATACCTTTTAAGACCCGCGGATACCCTGAATACAATGTGTAGTGAGTCAGTGAGAGTGTGTGTGTGTGTGTATGTACCTGCATGGTGTTTACAGTAGATCCCTTGGCTCCTGATTGGACCATCAGCTGGAGGTTGTTGTCTGGGAAAGAGGTGTGGAGTCCTACTGGCATGCACACCTACGAACACACAGAACAATGTTCCATCGTTGTCATCATCATTAAGAGGTGAAGAGCAACTAGACTGCAGCAGCTGCCAGTGAACATATAGTATACAGAAGCTCAGATTTTCAATCACTCAATGTAAAAACATTCCTCAAAAAGGTTCTTGGTTGCCTGAGAAAAACCAGTTGGAGAAAACACATGTTCCTATTCCATTTCAACAGGTTTGTATTGTGTGTGCCAACGGGAGTAATCAGAGGTAGTGGTGGTACTATTGGCAGCAGTGGCAGGCTACCTTGTTGATGTCATTGTTCACTTGGTTGGCCACTTCTTTGAACTTGTGGTCGGCCACACTGAAGTCTCTCTGATCTGGGTTGAGGTGAGCGTCTTGCCAGCGGCTCCGAGCCTCAGCTTGATCCACATTGGAGGGCAGGTTGAAGGCCGCCTGGAGGGCCTTGGAGACAGAAAGAAAATGCTCTACTACATTAGAACACTTCCACTCCGTTCACCAAAACGTATTCCAGTTAAAGTTGCTACAATTGTTATCTTAAGATTAAACGACGATTTACGTAGTTTTATAACTAGTTACTGTTTTGGTTCACTCTCACTCATAGCATCATCCTCAGATGGCATTGGTTTTCATCAAATGCACTGTAAAAACCCCACTGTACACTAGCTGCTCGGCACCAAATTGGAGACAGACACGACTAGCTGATTAACATAGTGGAGCATTTAGTGGCTAAAGAGCCAGATATTTCCTTCAGAAATTAGTGGGGAAAAGATGTGGTCCAAAACATAAAAAATAAAAATCAGTTGCATCACAGTATGTAGAATTACACCTACTCAGACTCTGGCGCCCCCCAATGGCATTATGAATGAAGACACTGTGGCAGACCCAATGGATGCTGCCACCCTCTGACCTAAGAACACTGAACTGGAGAGCTAAAAACAATAAATGTGTTGGAGGACCCATACTCTTTTTACTGTGTCCACACTGAAGGAACAGGGGACGATCGTAGATCTTAGAACGCTGTTTTGAGCAACTTTAGCTCCTACTTCAGAGTAGGTACGCTGCCAGCACAAGAGGAACCTTGAGTGAGGTAAGTGTATGGTGATTGGTCCAGATGTAAGTGTATGGTGATTGGTCAAACACAAGAGCCAATGCAGAAGTGCTCGTAACGGTAGCCTCAAAAATTGGACCAAAACACAGACAAACAAAGTCCAGGTCTTATTGAGCATGTATGCAACGGGAGAAATACAACATGATTTCGGCTGGTCAAAGCAAATTATAATATAAAAATCTTGTGTGTGACATTTTGAGTGATGTTGCTATACCAACCGCCTGCTGGCTTACGTAACTTCAGCGTTCCTACTGGCAGTGCAAAAGCAAACAGAAAGAAAAAAATAAGCCCATGAAGGAATGTAGTTCTCGCTTCCCAGAGGGCAGTTCCTCTCAGGGAGTCCCCAGAACCGTTTGTCCAAAAATGCTTATAGACCAGTTACCAGTGAACATGCCATCTACAGAAGTTGAGATTTTCAAAATGTTTGTGTTTGTGTGTAGCACATATTTATCCCCAGTGGCCATGACGGAGCACCATGGGGCCCATGAACTACACCTTCACTGTGGCAGCCATTTTGGCCAGTGTCACCCACTGAGGAGGAAGCACTGAATTTGACAAGGCTGCAATTTTTGTAAATACTTATTTACTGCAGATTACTGCCTTATGTGTTTTCCCTTTGTTTATTTGTTTGAACAGAAATGTATGAAAGTGCTCTACACATGCGCATCCAGGGCCTTCAGTGTATACCATGATATATTTCACATCAACAATGAAAACTCCAACAGACAGTTAATATAAGCTGGTGTTTTAAACTCACTTTGGTGCCAATCTTCAGTGACTCTTGAATGATTTTCTTCCTCCGCCTGTTGGCGCCTGGTTTCACCAGGATGTCTTCCACACCTAGACACAAAGGTTTCGAAAGTAAATCCCCCCCTTCCACTATCTGCAGTAATTATACACAAAAACTGACTAACTAATAAGGCTGTCTGTAATATGTCTGTGTCAGCGGGGCAACATGTGGCTTGGCGTGTCATTTACTGTATCCGGTTCTTACCCAGAGTAAAGCCTCTGTAAAGCTGCAGGTAAGCAGTGAAGAGTCGAGCCAAGCAGCTGAGCAGTTTGCCACTGGTCCCCCCTCCGTACAGCTCATAGCAGCAGTGGACCAGACCGTAGGCTGAGGAGCCGTAATGAGCTTTGTCCAGAACCCCCACCAACAGCTCCCCCTGGCGAATCACCACCTGGGAAAGAAAGAGAAAGTTATTACAAGGGGTTAGCACAAAGCCTGACATGCTCTCAAAACCTCTTAGTTCATTTTCCATTTCCAAGGGATGTTATCAACAGGCGCAGACCAAAATGGCTCTGGACGCAATTACATAGACCTGCAACCAATCAGAGCAACGAAACGGCGTCCTGTCAGAAGTACAGCTGTGTTCAAAATAATAGCAGTGTATTTAAAAATGTGACTAAAGCTCAAAATCCTTATAATAGCTTTTATTTCCATACACGCATATGCATTGGGAACACTGAATATTCTATACCAAATCAAAACATGAAGGATTTTGAGCTTTACTTTTTTTAAAAACCCACTGCTGTACACAACTGTACAGCAAATACACAATACTGATAGTGGATACAGAACATTCTACATCAGCGGCAGCCACCTTGGCCGTTCCTCTGTACAGTCATCGTATGAAGCCCGCCCCATATTTGGATTGGACAGTGAAAGCTTTCTCTGTCCGTCTGTCTGTGTACGTACCTGTGAGTCACACATGCTGTCGGGTCTGTATCCAGGAGTTGCTCGTTGGGGGACCTGGATCCATGCTTTGCTGGGGATTTTTGATTTGCCGACCAGGTTGAGAGGCACAGCCTTCTGTGGGATTACATTCAGCAGGAGCGTAGACACCACCTGTGGGAAATGCCAAATGAATGACACAATGGCACCACCCAGCTCGCAGAGGCTTTCGGGTCAGGCACGCTATGGACACGGTCATATGTTCATGTTTGGGACCAGCTTGCATTATTGAATCTTTGTCGTTTTATAATCCTTCACGACCTGTTAGATCGTCTGCTGCTGTTTGTTTTTTTTTTTATATAAACTCACACAAATAAGAAAATTGGCAGCTCAGCTTTTTTTAAACTATGCCCCAAAACTATGGAACTCCATAACCAAGGCTGTAAGAGATGAAAACTCTGAATATTTTTAAATGTCAACTTAAAACTTATTTATTCAGCATTGCTTTTAACTAATTTGTCACTCTTCCCCGGTCTGGTTTTATCTGTTTTTATGTTTGATATATTGTTGGTGGTCATATGCCTTCTTTGTTTTAGTGCTATCTTTCAAATAATACATTGTCCCTGCCAAACATGCTTTTGCTATTTCTCATTTGTTGCCAATCTGTTTGCTTGGTTTTATTGTGCAGTATTTGAACTATTTTATTGCACGTTTTTTTCCTTTCTTCTCTCTTATTTCTTCACTTCTATTGTAAAGCACTTTGAGCTACACCCTTTGTATGAAAGGTGCTACATAAATAAAGTATATTATTATTTTCCTGAAGCTGAACTTCAAACATTTGGGGAAACCTCACTTGTTTTCATTGATGCTTCCGGTTTTCACCATCAGAACGCACCAGTCAAAGAGTATCTACTGAAACACAGGCTACAACGTCACAGGTTCAATTACCTGCTTTCCTGTCCAGAGCTGCTGCGGTTTGAGTATGGCCGGCGGCAGCAGTTGAACTCTGCCTGGCTTGTCAGTCAGACCTCTGTACACCAACTCGGTGTACTGGACTCTGGTGAAGAAACAGCTTCGTATCGTCATCCTCGTACCCGATACCATGTGGTCCTGGATGAGACCTGCTAAAGGTTTACCGTCCTAAAGAGAGCAGAGAAAAACTTGAGTGATGACCCGTGTGTGTTTAAGAACGTACAGGCCACTGAAAGAGGTTTAATCCTGTGTCTGAAGTTGCCTGCTTTTTCCCACATTACTTCCTAGTGTTTGTAGTTAATTCTAAATATGTACGGTCACTTTCTGAAACAGCATTGCGATCAGGTAACCCATGGCATATATTAAAGCTTTTAAATGAATAGTCCAACATTTGCAGAAAAGTAAAATGCTTCAATTGAACGTATGTTTTGTACAGGTTTGTAGTTTCTGACCTGGTTAATATCAGTATTAGAAAAACAATGATGTACCATATACATCACTTTAACATCACATACATTTCTATTTACAATATTATTCATAATTTGTAAAGGAGGCTTTACCACAAAAGACAAAATGCACCTTTAAATTAAATAAGTGAACCAGCTGTGAGAGCTGTATGTGAAAAAATAGCTTTTTGAGAACAGTTGGTGTCAGCTAGTTATCAGCTAGTACACATGTACAGTAGTTCTATTTTTAATTATAATTAGGTATAATTAGCAATAATAGGTAAGTAATTTGTCTTCAAAATCAAATCAGATGAGAATTTATTCACATTCACTCAGGCAACCTAATACAGACAGTTGTGACTAACTAGAAATAATCTGATCAGGTCCATTGTTTATGTAGATTTGAATTGCGGTGATAAGAGTCTGTTCTGGTGTTAAGTCTGCACTGTGTCTGACTGTACAATAAAACGTTAAAAACACTGCAGTGAAAAGAAAAGTAAGCTCAGTTAAAAACAGAGATAGTACAGCTTTTTAAGAGAGAATTCAAGTACCTTTCAAGCTCTTTAAAGGTACCTCAACCAAACAATTCCAGACTCTGGAAGCTTTTATCATCACATCTAAATTGTTACTATAAATTCCAGGAGACATACATATGATGACGAGATCGATTCATTTAAAATTTTAAAGAGATTTTTGGTTTACAACAGTGACTGTGTCGATGATGAAACACCAGATAATGTTGAAAATCAAGCATTTTACAAGGAGGATATTCGAATTCAAGCAATATTCCTGACATTGAAAACATAACGGTCAAAATTAAGCATTTTCCAAACTTCCAAGACTTGGTACGAGCCTCGTGAATAGGAAAAAAAAATGCTCTGTGTTTTGCTTTGTCCGATAGTTTACCAATTAAAAAATCTAAAATGTTAATTAGCATGCGACAACTAGCCACCACTAGTGATGTCAATGAATGTGTCACAAAGCAGTATTACTAAATTAGTTACATTAGTTATTAGTTAGTTACATTAGTTATTAGTTGCACTCATGAACCCTGAACAGCCGACATTCCTCATGTTAGGAAATCTTGCATTTAACTCAGCAGTTATCCAGATAACTATGGAATCCTGCCTTCTGAAACAGACCTCAGGTCTAATTACACTGACACATGAGGAAGAGGAGGATGAGGAAGAGAAGAAGGAGAAGTACCTATATAGCACTTTATGCAAATTCAAATTGTTTTCCAGATTAAAGGATGTACAGAACAATAAATAAAAATCAGAAAGCTATGCAGTCTTATGTTCGCAAGTGCCTAAGCTACGTAGTAACTTAGCTTGACTTGTCTGTTAGACATAGGGTGCTAAAATATTCCTTTGACATGCTGAAACCTAATGTTTTTAGCTAGCTACAGGAATTTTGTTAGCGTTTCATCATTGGTTGCATAATGTGGCGTTGATTGTTTCTCCTCCAGTAAGTGTGGTTTTCAGAGAAGGACAGGTTGCGCTCTCTCTCGATAAAATAGTAATATAAAAAGGAAATAATAAAAGTGATGTGATAATGGAAAAAGAAAAATTATTTCAAGTGTAGGACATCATGTAAAAGTGAGTGGGCATAATCACCTCTGGTCTTCAGCGTGGTCGCTGGAAAAGTTAAAATATTTTGATCAGCTGATCAAAAGGGCCTGGCTGGACTGTAAGGGGTTAAAAGTACTTGAATATAATCTGGAGCCAGACCATGGATGACACTGTTGGTAATTAATAAAAGTTTTAGATGCAATCTAAGGGTAGTGGGCAACCAGTATAGCAATGCTAAATTTGGAGTGATGTGACCTCATAGAATAATCTGGCTGCTGAGTCCTAGATAAGCTGCAATGAGAAAAGGCGAGTTACAGTAGTCAAGGCTGATGATATAAAAGCATATGCCTTGGTTGGTTAATTTAATGTCTAACACTCAATAATTATCAGCTACAACGGCACAGATAGAAACTGTTTTGTTCTGTTTGAAACATTAGAAAAAGAATCAGGTGTTTGCAGCTACTGATGCCTAGTTTAGGATTGTGGTGAGCGTGATATACTCCAAATATTCTATCTACACTGTGATAATGCATGCACGCGTGTGTGCATGCGTGTGTGTGCGCCCACCTTGGGGACAAGGTACTGCTGGTCAGTGCTGACCAACGTGTAGGCCTCTGCTCTGCTCAGCTCACTTTGAGGGAAGTGCGCGTTCATTTCGTCGCCGTCAAAGTCAGCATTGTAAGCCTTGCAGTTGGCATAGTGGAGCCTCAGAACCTGTAACATCAAGTACAGTTTGGTTATGTGTCATATGTTTATTGCAGGGGTGTCCGAACTTTTTGCAAAGAGGGCCAGATTTGATAAAGTGAAGGTGCCCGGGGGCCGATAGTTCCTTCTGACATTTTTCTGTTATAAGACAATTTTCATTGTCACAATTATCTTTATTTTTCAAATGGCAATGTAACGAAATATAAGCCACTCAGACAGATGTGAACAACTATAAAAACACAATTCTGCCTTTCATTCATATCTGGAGAGTCAGATAACATTGAACAAACTGTATGGAAAACCTTACATTTCCATGAGTTTGATAAATATCTTTGCCTCATGACCACTTTCCTCTTTTTCTTTGCAGTCGCCATGGCAGAAATGAGCGGAGAAGGGTTCGGATGCAGAGCCAGATAGCATTAAAGTGGTGCTGCCACCATGCGGTGAAAGGAGGAATTACACTTCACATTTTCATGATTTATTTATTCTGTTTGACAGTGCTAGCGGGACATAAATAATACATACAAGGCCGAAGCTGCGGCCGTATGAAATCTGACCACGGGCCATGATTGGCCCCTGGGCCGGACTTTGGACATCCCTGGTTTGTTGCAAGTACAACGGTGTAATCACACCCTGCTTCTAGTAATAATAATAATAATAATAAACTTTATTTATATAGCACCTTTCATACAAGAAATGCAGTTCAAAGTGCTTTACAACAAAGATATTAAATGCACCAAGTGCTTAACACAATAGAATGCC